>JAUKPT010005573.1:0-10350 GCA_032273505.1 Nanomia bijuga | reverse complement strand
CCTTTTTTTCATGAAATCGAAAGTACCTCATAAATCCAGGAATAATGTGCCGATTTTTATAAAAAATGATATTTAGCTTATGAGATCTTATGAGATCTTTTTATTTCAAAATCACAACGGCAAAAAAAAGAGTAACGTTGCAACTCTGCGGATACACATAGTTATATCTTTTAGTTTTTCCTGGTGATTCGTGATCAATGGATCCCCCTTTCCATGCTAAACTCTTTCAAAAGTTTGTCGAGTTAGTCGGAAAGCATAATTTTTTAACTCGAAATATAAGACCTCTCTCTTAGCTGACGTATGGCTTACTGAATAATACACGGCCTGATTCTTTGCTATGCATTTTTCAGTTGAGGTCATGGCCAACTTAAGATATGGCCTTATTCTATGCCGACAGTAAACTTTAATTGAATGTAATTAAATTACTTTTTTAGATATAAACTTTTGGTTTTGTATGCACAATATAGACATAATTTGCTACTCATTCGTGAAAAAAGCAAACAAAAATTCCAAGGGGTTCAGCTTTATGCAAAAAGGTCAAAATACGTCGAATTAATATTTGAAATTATATTTTAGTGAATATAGGGATCAATAATTACATGGCAAGGAAGTATGCAAATTTTGATAAACTTTGATTGAATTGTTCTTGAGATAAAAGGGAAGAAATGCTTTTCCCCGTTTTATAATTTCATCAGGTTAAATACTAGTTCCCTGGTACTGTAAGTTTCATCTCCTTTAACAGCTTACATTAAAGAAATGAATACAAAGCCTATTTATTACAATTGAATTACAATACAATTCTATATTGTCCTTTAGTTTTAAACAATACTAATATATCATGTATGTCAAAGGATGTCTTTTGCAGCTATAAGTTCTTTCAATTGCCATGAAATTTAGCTAAAAGCTTAATGATAAGATAAAATACAGCGACTCTATACGTTAAACCTTATCCAACTTAAATCGTGATAGTTGGATTAAAACCCACTTTTTACATTAGAAAACTACAAACCAATTAATTTATCGTCTCGCGTGTAATGTCAGCCATTCAATTCTTAAAATAGTAATGCTAAATACCTTGATAATGACTCTTTCGTAATTACGCATTTTATGAATTTTTATGTTCATCTCAGTATAAATGCAGCTCTAAGTTAAGGAACTAAGGTACCGACTCTAAATCGATGAATTCACTTTTTGCTAAATATTCCAAGAACAATAATGGGAAAGGCTTTGTCATTTTGTATGTTGGTACCTTTAAATGCGATCTATGATCCTACCAAACATGAAATTTAGATGTTCATTAAAACGTGACATATTTGCAATTAAGTACCATTTGTTTGTGATTTTTAGGTGTCAGTAACCCCAAAACTAGTTTTCGTTTTTAATCGGCATATAAATTTTTGGATTGTACAATCAATTTTATCTATGATATGTAATAACTAGCCATTAAAAATGTCGCGGAACCCTTAAACCCCGGAAATCTGTCGGCATAGAATAAGGCCATATATCTTAAGCTGGCCATGGTCGATATTTATTCTTATTGCAGAGCATCACTCTAATTTGATTTGGGTCGTTTTCACATTTCCCTCTTTATCTCAGCCATTTATGGGTCTAAGGATTTCTAATTTTGCACAGTGTGAGATACGATATCATTCCACATACGCAAAATGCATTGAATATTGTATAATTGAGGAACAATCTGTTGAGGAAAAACAGTTTTTGTAGGGGTATCTCAAAACCGATAATGCATTATTTAAACAAACTATGACCTCGAAGTACCTCAACTGAAAAATGCATAGCAAAGAATCAGGCCGTGTAATATTCAGTAAGCCATGGCGGACGCCAGCAGAGAAAATTGTCCGCTAATTGGAAGTGCGCGTTTTTTGAAAATATTTTAGTTTAAGTCTTTGACCGCGGTCGGTTTGAAAAATCTTCTTGTCCGTGTTTTGATCTGTTCTTTTCTTGGAGTGCCTGTTTAAAGAGAGAACTATATAAGACTTAAACAATGGAGGCGAAGGCTTATAGCAACTTAGATTAAACTTAAACTATGGTAAATACCTGTTTTGAATCCTTTCTGTGTCATAACTTTCTCTATAGCAATTCAATAATTTTCTTTTAGATATAAATCTGCAAGATAAATATGGGCAAACAATCATGCATGAAATTGCTCGAGAATGGAATTCTGACATCGCTTATTTTCTTAAAACCAGAGGTTGTATGATTGATGTGAGTGATCGGTTTGGAAGAACTCCTCTTTTTGTTTCTGTGGCATCAAACAATACTGAGATGATTGAATGGCTTATTAAAAACGGAGGTATTTTTATTACTGATAAGTTTATTGAATGGAACCTTATCTATGACCACTCATTATTTGGTTGGAAATTATTCTCAGCCAGGAAACCTTTATTCTATCAAGACTTTTGTTTTAAACCATGAAAGATTGTTTTGTTAAACATTTACAATACGATGATAAATCAAAGATATCTATTTAGCAAATGTTAACCAGCGTACAATCAAAGGCGAAGAACAGTGTCCCGTCCATTATGCAGGAAAGTATGATTCGATCGAAGCCTTTGATATCTTGGTAAAGAATGGAGCGAATCCCATCATACGAGACTTACATGACCGCACTCCTTTCTTCGTCGCAGCGGAGGCTGGTAAGTACTTATGAAGTTGTGTCTTTCTTGAAACAATGATCTATGTTAAACTTATATTTTTGAGCGTTTGAGTTCCCGGTCAGAAATATGTCACCTTAACTTAAAACTTGCGCTTGATTCACTTTTTAGGGGAGTACTTTCAATTTTGACCTCAATTTTCTAGATATTTTAAATATTATTTTGATCGATGTAGGCAATTCACGAATATGCAGTCATTTCCTTGATATGGAGTTACCAACAGTATCATATTCTGACTCTGGAGTATCAACCTTGGATGAAATGATTAAAAACCTGACGACTGATTTAGCATTAAGAGCCCTTAACCAGTTCACAACTGTCTCAATGAATAACCCTGATAACGTGAATCTTTATCTGAGTTGTTTGGGGAAGAAGAGATGGAGATTGCTGGCTCAAAAGAAAAGTAACGTCACCGATTTGCCAACCTTTATGCCACCATCACCGTTGGAGGTAAGAATATTCATCTTTTGACACTCAAATATTAGTTGATTGAATTTTTACGTACCTCATAGAATTGTAAATGACAGCGACAGGTAAATAAAGATGTTATGTACGCACAGTAAACACGTCTATCTTACTTCATTATTATTATTCAACTTACAACACGATGAGGATAATTATCCAACGTAATAAAATATAATCGTTCCTACTTAACACAAGCTGCACAAGCGTGTACATACCAACATAAGACTCTATATACACAACAAAAGATTTAATGGTACAGACTTTATTTATATGTTCATCAAAGCTATGCATATGGAATAATTACATTGCTTCCTTTTAGCCTTTTTCTCATCCTCAGTTTTTTCTAATTTCCTTTACTTAGTTGATAACTCAAAAGGAAGATTTAAACCTGATAAGTCACCCTGTTATACTACAGTTCATTAAAGTAAAATCGAGACTGTTTGGTGACAAATTCACTTACATCAACTTGGCTATAAACCTTGTCTTTACTATTCTTTGGACCATGGCATCATCGATTCGAGTTGGCGAAATCGACGACCCGCTAGAACGACCAAGTAGACAGAACAAAATTTTAGTCATTGTTCTCACGGTAGCTGCTCAAGTACTAACATTTGCTATGATTTATAAGGTAACCCTTTAGAGATCATTTCAAAATATTCGGTATTTCGGATAGATTTTAATTGGTTTACATCATGCTGAACCTGATTGGTTTGTTAGAAAATCTCACTAAAATATACAGTTTCTAAAAAACCTTATTTTCAAATGAAACAATCGGGTTCTTTATGATGGTATATCTATCTAATCAACCGTCTAAATTAGCCGAAGTTTTGAGATGATCCTTTACTCTTCTCTCTTAAAGCAATGACGCTTTCGACGTTTTCAGAAAGTGCATTTAAAACTTAACATTTTAGTGAATATACAAGTAAAAGATTCTTTCTGAGATATTCTCGTAAAACCTCGCGTAAAACAAAACTGGTATAATGTACCGGGTGCACCAAAAAATTAAGAAACGCGCTAGGGAGCACTGGAAGGTCTAACTTAGATTTTGATGGGCCAAGATTTTCTGTTATGTTTTTGATTAGTTACAAAATGTTAATTGTTATGCTGCACCACGTTGTTTTAACTTTTAAACTATCAAAAAGAATATGTAAATTTAATAGCCCATTTTTCTTGGCCAAATTTAATTAATGTCTTATGAAAATCTAAGTTACATAGTAAAATATTTCTCTCTTTAGTGTACGCTAGCTCGTTTCTTTATATTACTGGCTAGCAATATAGTTTCAATCTTATATACTTTTTTCTGTCACACCCGGTAAACACTTTGAGTTTTTTAGCTTTACCGGACGTGGTCTACCAGCCGTGACTTTGTTAAAGATGAAAAAAGAAGACAGAAAAAATTACGAAAATTTAACAGACAATTTTGTCATCCTAGATGGATAGGAGATATGACTATATTAAAAAAGAAAAAGGAAGCGTCGAAAAGAATGAGACACAGTTTTTGGCGTGACGGCTGGACTATCATCGAAGGAATTTGTCTACTTCTTGCTTGTGTCAATACGTTAATAACTGTCATGTGGTATATTGCCGAGGAAGCTACTAATAGTAATTTCGATAAACGAGCACGAATCTATTTCTGCGCTTTCTTCGTCTTAATTCTATGGATTCGGTTAAATAGAACATTTAAATCATTTGAATCATTCGGCTCATTCGTAGATATGCTGGGCGAATGTGTCATTGCTTCTGCACAAATTGGTTTCTTATTTGCAGAATTCTTTATTCCCTTCGTAGTAGCAGTTTGGGTGTTATTTGGTGATACTCAAGGTACGTCTGTTTTTATGTGTGCGTTTTTAGACAATTTCAATGAAATCTATTTGTAAGAAAGGTGTCTTGGAGAATCATTTACTTTTCCTCGTCTTAAAGATAAGATAAGAAAGGGGAGAGGGAAGGACAAGGTTTGCTCATATGGTAGAAATGTCTTGTCTTGCTGCAGTGAGGTGCGCTGTAGTGGAAAACTTCCAGCTTGAACCACCTCGCCAGAATTTCATACCAACGAGCGCTTCGCCTACTTATCGCCCTCGCTAGGAAAGTTCTTACTAGCGTGTCATGTACGAATATGTTATATGATCAAGGAAATTAATTTTGTCCCGTCTTGTGTAATTTTTCATCACCTGCCCAGTTCCTCTCGCATATAACATGTTTGAATCAGTAGAGTGATGTAGAAACGCCTACAAAAACGCGATTAAGTATCAGATTTTTGTCTACTTATCTGATTAAGCTTTGAATTGTTTTGTTCAATACTCTTGTTTAGTTCCTGGAGGTACTACCGACTACATGATACTGAGTGACACAATGTACCAGCTATGGTTGATGACAATTATTGGTGATTACGAATTCAATACTCTGTTACTAATACATCACGGTGCAGCACAAGTAATTATTGGTATGTACTTTTTAAGTGTCAGCATCATCACGATCAATCTTTACATTGCATTGCTATCAGAAGCTTTTTCGCGTGTTAATGGAAATGCATCGTACCGTGCTTACATGGAGAAAGCAAGGTTTATTAGTTTGGTTGAAAGAATGTTCCCTGAAGTAAAGAGAAGTTCTGAAATCTATCTAAATATGTGCTGCGCGCCGCTGGTAAGAATAAAACCTCTTTATATCTAAAACAAAAAAACGATGGATACAATTTTCGAAGAGTAAAACTTACACTTGTAAGTAGACTGTAAAGTAGTGCAAGAACTGCCTGTTTTATCAGCAAATTCTTCTGCAAGCATTCATTGTTAAACCAACAACATATGTATGCCAACGTGTAGACCCACGTGTCTAAAAGGCTATCAAAAAAATTAAATTAGTGATGAACTTGATAAAAATAAAAACAAATTATTAGTTTCATTGCGGCACATTAATCTTCAGTGGTCTTAGTAAAATTTTCGTAAAATTACAAAGATATATCTTAAAAAAAGATACAAATTTTGTTGATACAGGAACAGTAAATAAATTATGGTGAGCTACAAAGTGAAAATTTTGCATAAAAAAGATTAATAATAAACCTAGTGAATGTACAGAAAATATTTAAAAAAGAACAAATGACACAGGGAGAGAAGGGGTAAAAAAAAGACTATAATAATTCTTTTACACGGAAATACTTACTGCTAAATGTTTTACCTGTTAATTAATTAATTCGAGTATGATGGGGATAAATTATTCCTAAACCTCACCTCACTCACCTCACTAGCCTTGCCGTTCAAATTATATAGTCTAACCATGTTTACATTGTTCAGGTTAGATAACAGCAAACATTTTGATTTATTGTCTTCAAATACCCAAGAAATTGTCGAAATACGCTCAAAAAGCCCTCTTCAAATAGGGTTAATAGTGATGGTGTCAAGCTTTAACCCTATTTGGACTCGGAGGTGGAATTTGTTTCAAAATTAGAAAAAATAATTTTCGTATGGTTTCGGATGTACGAAAGAACCTGAACCTGTAGATTATCAAACTTCATTCGCTTAAGATTTAAATATATTTTTGAATTTGGTGCGGTGAACACCTTAGATCGTTTAAAACATCCCGCTTTTGAAATTTACTCCCCATAAAAAGTCAATTTATTTTCGAAAAAGGATTAGACCTGACACATCGCGATTGAACTTTGTTTGATGATAAATGTTGTATCTTCGGCAGGTTACAGATAAAAAAGAATTCCTATCTGACTTCGATGAAGCTCATACGAGAACGGTTGTATCGAATGTAGAGAGAACTATTCATCGCTTAAACAAATCCATGCAAAAGATCGTCCAAGAATCAATTGTCTTGCGGAAGGATGTTGGAACGGTGGAAGAGGAGGTGAGTGAAAAAACTCTTTTCTTGAAACTTTGGCTTATTTAGACTATTGATTTAATTTAGAACCTGATTGGTTCATTTTAAAATATCACACTTTGAAGTTTTCTGAATATCTGAATATCTTAGTGTGAGAATTTTAATGAACAAATTGAAATTCACATGATGTATTACTCAAAAAAACAGTAGCGACAACTGTCGGAATACCACAGAATCTGATAAGAACAGATGTATGTATGTTTCTTTAGCTAAAAGTGCTTTGAAAAACATTTTCAATACATTCTTTCGGTGTATCATCGTTACTCAAAATTCGTAAACAGGTACCAAATTACTTTTGACGCAAAATAAAATAAAGGTCTAATTGAAAATCTTTACTATTTGTCTTTACTTTTAGCATCGTGATTTTCACAGAAAGTATGCGAAGAAGAAAACAATTGAAATTGTTGAGAAATTCACATCTTTCGTTGGTCCGGAATCCAAATCCTTGGCATCTGTTGGAAAATTAGCTTCTGACTATTTAGGACGTCTAACAGATAAAGTAGATGTCTTCTAAATAAAATAAATGAACGATAATATTTTTCTTTTCAGCTACGTTCAGTGTAATGTTTGAGGTTCAAAACACCCTTATTTGATCTGCGTAAGTGAAATTTGTCTATTAACGTCAATGGAATCATATTGAAAATTTAAAAGGTTTTCCAAAAAACTAATTACTCGTTTCTTACAAAGATTTGAGGTTGTAAAATGAATTATTCAAAAACTGTTGTTATTTTTCACCTGACCATCATAACCATCATCTCCCATAATCTAGTGGTTAATTCTATTATCACCGTTATGGCCACGATTCGATTTCTTGTCGAGGTATAATATTCAAAATAATCAAAAATTAGGTATATTTATAACTGGACTGTTTAGCTGGAGCTCAGGTTTCGTCGATAGCGCTGTTAAAAGGTAGCATGCGTAGCCGTGTAATCATGACCCATAAAGTGTAAAAAACGTGGTAAAGATAAATACTTGTGGGTTGTGGAAAATTCCCCCCGAGGAAAATCCCCCTGGGAAAATCCCCCCTCTACTTAAGTCCATGCAACCATGCACGCGAAATCGAGTTTTCGACTTTCTGATAGGGCTGACTTTTCATATCTATAGAGACTATAGTAATAGCAAATAGAGTTATTTAAGCCAATCGGGGAAATTTTTCGTTCATTGGTTGTGGAAATAATGACCCATTCGTTTCTGAAAAAATCACTGATTTTAGCGGAAAGTACTATATGCTTTTTCTACTTTTGTATACTCACCGATATTTACTACTATATTTATTTACTACTATATTTACTACTTATGTTCATGCCAATTTTTATCGAAAAGGAGTCATCCTTTCGGAAGAAGAACGACAGAATACAAGATGAAATTTTTTTTGACAGGGTTCGCTTGTCGAAGGTCTGTTCCACAAAGCTGTTATTACGTAATAACGTAATAACGACAAAATTTCATATAACATTTAAAACATGTTGAAGCGTGCTATTCATTTAAATAAATGGCGTACTATAATTATAGTTATTATAGTACGCCATGTTTAAATATCATAACGCAAATCTAAATAGGAGTCGTTTACACAGGTATATACAGTTCTCAGTATTAAAGAGTTTTCTTTTATTTGTCAATTTTTTTCTTAGTTCTTCACATATACGTTCAAAGTTTACAACAGATTTCTTTGTTCTAAAACACTTTTCCATAATTATTTTATATTGTAAAAAAAATCTCAGGTGCGAACGAGTTGCAAACGGATAGAATTAAATAATATTTTTATATCTGAATTATTCTCGTAGGTAACTTGACGTATGAACCAAATTGTTTTCGTTGGACGTGATATCTTTAATTAAATGCGTCTATAGATGGACGCATAACTCGTTCACGAATGAATGTAATAGGATTAATATTCGACGGTGGTTCATATGATGTGTTTTGAATGAGTTGAATTAAATGCATAATTACAGTCTATTGTTCTCACTTTGACAACCAATCAGAAAGCAGAAAAACACCTGCTTATGAACGTAAAGAGAAATTTGAGTTATGTTGTTTTTTTACCTCGTGGCTTTACTTGGTGTAGCATATTTTCTGACAAAAACAAATAAAATGAGTGATGAAATTTGTGAAAACGTTGTTAGCGATTGTGAGGATAATATTGAGAAAATTGATATGGTTGTCAACGAAATCGACTATGCCATCGTTGACGAAGATTCTGATTTAAATGAAGACGAAGATGAAGATGGAGTCGATACACTTATTAATAAGCTGAAAAACAAGGGGGAAAAGAGAGGACGGCGTTCACCATGGTCGGATGCGTATTTGGGAACTGCGAAAACCACGAGAGAAAAAATGCTGCATCGAAAGTGCAAGTTATTATTTGCATATGATATATGAACGTAACTGGCACTGGTATAATGGAAATATGATGATATATACGATGATATAATTCGTAAATATGATAAAAGTATATATGTGTATGATTTTTGAGATATTGAATCGGTGGTATTCGATTTTTACACGAAGTTAATGATTCTGTTTTATCATTTAGTTTTTTTTCGTTTACCTCTAGTGTCTAGCTTATCTACTTAATTCATATAATACTCTCCATAATATACCACATATCTGAAGACACAATTACAATCCAAGAAGTTTGTTTAACTAGCCTTTCAATCACAATATATCTTGTGTAGCTTGTATTCTCTGATGAAGAAATTACTGATGAAGAAATTGCAGCTATCATCCTCAAATATGGTATCAAATGTGCTCCGCATGATCCGATACCTGTTAATGTACTCAAAACAAATTATGCTGCGTTTATTCCGATATGGAAAGAACTAGTGAACCTATCCTTGTCAACAGGGAGTATGGATTGTTTAAAAGGTGGTGTCCTTTTTCCCGCACTAAAATCACTCGATTAGATGATGGACTGTGATCTGTACAAGAACTATAGGCCAACTAACCTGGTGTGTGTAGGAAAGCTCATTGAGAGAGCAGTAAAAAGTCGCACTGATATACATCTAGACAAAAACAGTCTACTCTGCAATAATCAAATTGGTTATAAAAATAAGCACTCAACAGAGTTACTAATGACTAAAGTTACAAATGACTTACTAAAAGCCTGTGAAAACAAAAAACAAAACGGTCGTTATGATCCTCGATTTGAGCGCTGCATTCGATACGGTGGACCAAGAAAAACTACTGCAAGTACTTGATGAGGAACTCGGTGTTCGGGGAACCGCTCTTAAATGGTATAAATGGTATAAATGGTATAAAAGCAAGGAGAAAAAAGGTATAATTTTCAGCAATTTTAAAATCATGAGAAATAGAATCGTAACTGAATGTCGCTCCAGTA
>JAUKPT010005572.1:0-10350 GCA_032273505.1 Nanomia bijuga | reverse complement strand
AAAGTTATCGAATTTATGCTTTCATTAGAAATGGTATTTTTGATTCACTCCCATTATCTGTCTAGATACTTGAAACACCTTTAACGAGGTACGGTTCTAACAAAACTGCTCTGATGTGAATTGTCAATTACCGTTTGTGCAATAGGAGTGTATCATAATTTAACCTGAATCCTCATTTGTTATTAAATTGAGTTTATCAAAACCTCCTTTTGTAGTCTATCCAACCGCTTTTCTGTAGTTTTTAAAGAGTTTAGATTTTACGACATTCTTAATAAAATGTGCATGTGTAATATGAACTATTAGAATAAAATTAATTAATTAATTAATTTAGATATAAGACTTGCAAGAAAAGAAAAACTGTTGGAAACGGGAATAAGATTAAGGGCTGAAGATTATTTTTTAATCCAAGAGTGAACTTTTCTTGGCGTAACGTGACTTCGAAAAAAACCCTCTAATTTGTAGGCTAAACACCTGTGTAATCCACATATGTTTTATGAACTGATACTGATAAGTCTGACGACACCCTTAAAAAAATCGCTTAAGCAGAGTATCAGGAAGAAATAAACTATTTCATAACAAACCCAAAACGTCATTTATCATTACATGAATCACATCACAACTCACATAGAACGTAATAAAACCTGTGCAAACACAGCTCTATATGTTTTTTCACGTCACATGCGACAAGTACTATATATGGAAACGAGACGATCGTGTAATTTACACTATAACCAAACAAACGCAGAAAGTAAACAGCCTAAAATAATACAATGTTTATCAAAGCATACGTACAAAGCTACCCACATCGTTTTAGCGCAAACATGGACCAATAGATTTCCCAATTTAGAAGTCCGTGGTACGAAGCAACCCACCTCAGTCATGGCGTATAAATAACACTGAAGGTTACAAGATTTTCATTCAACCAAAGAGTAGTAAGAATACACAATTAATTGGAAAGATAGAAGGAAAGATCTCGTTAAAAGGAACCTGAATATCATAAAGACTAAAGTAAAGACAACATAATTATCATGAATGCTCAATTTGTTATTGCATTAGCATGCATCGCTTGTGTATTTGGAAGAATGGTGAGTAGCTTTTATTATGTTAACTTGATGTTTATAATAAATGTTATAAAAATGATCGGGAAAGAATAAATGTCGTCTAGTGGATTCTAATAACAGCATTCTTTTTGTTTCAGCCTGGAGGTAGACAACACATGACCGAACAAGAAATTAGTGAAGCTAAAGACTTACTTGCAGGAATCGATCTTCAAGTAGAAAGATTCAACAAACAAGGACGTGCTCAAAGAGCTTTCAGGTAAGATAATTACGTCTGCTCTTAATAATTTATCTGGAGATCTAACATCTTTGGGAATTGAGAGAAAGTCAGGGTCTAGAAAGATTTCGAAAAATGCAATATCCTTCTGACATTGCTATAGAACTACATCGAAAAATCTTATAAGGGGATGACTTTAAACATATTAAGCAAAGAAAATAAATTTAAGACAATTTTGGCAGTAGGATATTGCTATACCTTGAGAAAAACTAATCATATATTTTCTCTCTATTTTACAGAGTTGTTCGCCACTCAATTACAAAAGCCCAAAAACAAATCGTTTCTGGAATCACGTATTACGTCGAAGTTAAAATGGTCGAATCCACATGCAAGAACATTGAAGAAAATGATGGAAAAACTATTGAAGAATGTCCAGCTAAAGAACAAGCAGTCCCAACCACCTGTAATGTTAAAGTCTGGTCTCGTCAATGGATGAAAGATGAATCTCAAAGACTAACAGTCAGCATGAAATGTTTGAGAATGGAAGCAAATGTTGGTGGTCGACAACACATGACCGAACAAGAAATTAGTGAAGCAAAAGACTTACTTGCAGGAATCGATCTTCAAGTAGAAAAATTCAACAAACAAGGACGTGCTCAAAGAGCTTTCAGGTAAGATAATTACGTCTGCTCGTAACAATTTGTCTGAAGACCTAAGATCTTGGGTAATTAAGACAAATTCAGAATCTACAAAGGTTTTGCAAAATGCCACATCATTCTCACATTGCTAAAGTACTACACCGAAAAATGGGATGGTTTTAAAGAAATCAAACAAAGAAAGTTAATTTAAGACAATCTTGACAGTAGGATATTGCTATACCTTGAGAAAAACTCATCATATATTTCCTTCTATTTTACAGAGTTGTTCGCCACTCAATTACAAAAGCCCAAAAACAAATCGTTGCCGGAATCTTTTATTATGCCGAAGTAAAGATGGTCGAATCCACATGCAAGAACATTGAAGAAAATGATGGAAGAACTATCGAAGAATGTCCAGCTAGAGAACAAGCAGTCCCAACCACCTGTAATGTTAAGGTCTGGTCTCGTCAATGGATGAAAGATGAATCTCAAAGACTAACAGTCAGCATGAAATGCTTGAAAAGTTAACTTATTAAACTAATTTATTGTATTATTTATTTAAAAAGAATTATCATAGAATTATGAATTTATATATTATGAAATAAAAGACATGAAATGTGAAATAGAAAAAGTTGATTTTTCCAATCAAAATGTAATCGCAATTAAACTTTACTTCGACTAGGTGGTCAAAATGACCCCGGCACTATACAGCTGAAATTCATATGCTCTTGATCTGAAACTTACTAACCTTTCCCAACTTTTAGTAATCCATTTTTTTTGAAGAGGAACTGCATATTACGTTATTGTCCGCAGAAATAATAAAACAAATTTAGTCTCTCATTCCAAGATACAAACTATGGTTAAATAATGTGAATTTGAATAATTTTATGGTAGAAGCAGATATTCTAAACATTTTTGCTATTGTATTGTATTGTATAGTTTATTGACTCTGGCCAGATAATACGTATTAACAATAATAATTTTTTTTAACCCTTTATGGGCCAAATACCATTAAATTCACACATTCGTTATAAATAAAATCTAAAAGGAGATGAAAAATTTTAGAAATTTTAGGTTTGCTAATCATGGATTTTCCATAATAATCAATTATGTGTCAGAAATAATTAATGAGACGATCGATTTGAAATTACACTCTTGTGGTAGGTCCAGAATCTTACATACTAAAAATTAACTTCCTAATTTATATCAAACAGGGTCTGTCTGTACCGCGGATCATTTTGCCCCCCCCCTAGTCATCGTATTCTTTCAAAAGCCCAGTTGTAGTGAGTTAAACAAAATCATTTTCTTCAGTTCCCACCTATTTTAAACAAGATAGTCATGCATAGTATAACTAATCTGCGGACTTTAAGTTTATCTAGTGTTTTATCCAGTACCATCTAATTACCCAATTGCCCTCAATTGCCAACATGGTATGTGTTTACCCGGCAGAATTAACATCAATTGATGTTATCTAGTCTTCAATAATTCAGAGAAGTTAAAACTAAAGCTTAATTGAAATATTGAAATTATTGGCGCGACTTGGTCTTAAACTCAGATCGCACAATATCTAGTATTGATTGCTGTGACTCCATCCGTAAAAGAAGGTAGATACTGAACAAAAAAATTCAAATTGGCATAACATGACCATACTCTTTACCGTAAAAAAGACTAAGAAATATTATAAGTCAAAAATAATTAAAAAAAAAGATGAAAGATTTTGAGAATGTCTCACTCAGTTCTATGCAACATATATGGGTTTCTCATCGGAGAACATTCATAGCCCACACCTATGAAAACCAGTAGAGCATGCAATATTCTCTGGGTAACAATTTTCTTTAACAAATTTGATCACTGGGTACGATCGCTTATCAAAGTGTATGATATATCAGAATATTGCTCAGAACGTAGGGGTTCATATAAGACCGAGGAACGGGAAAATTCCCCAGATAAAATTTTAGATTTTACTCAAATCCACCTTAATCCACCTAAATCCATCTAAATTCATCTAAATGCACCTAAATCCAGCTAAATCCACGTAAATTACTGTTCCATGTATCGCATTTTATGCATTATTCCCTGGCTTTTAATTTGATTCAGATAATTTATAATTGAACCCCTGAGAACGTATTGACTCACAGAAATCATAAAATGGTACAAGTTTCAATTTTGTCCGACAAAATTAATTTCCAACTTATTGGAAACTTATTAGAATTATTCCTTACAAGTAAAAATAGCACCCTTTTCAAAAATGAAATGGATCTAAAACACTTGTAAGTAACTTTAAAGACACATTCAAGTATAAGTGGATAAGATAATTATCAAATCTAAATAATCAATAACTAATAAAGGTAATTTTATTAAATCTGCTCAAAGAGAAATAACAGCTTATAATGAATAATAATGTTATAATGTACTGTCAGATTCAGAAATGAGAATGCTGGTTTAAGGTGCCATGAGTTTAACCAAAAGGTCATTTAAAAGCGCGAAATGATGCCTTCCTTCTCTTATTACTGCTAAAAAAAAATCAAAACGCTATTGACTTCAGTGTACAATATTCAATTATAGACCTTCTATTAAGAAAGCACCCACTTGCAATACATGTATTCACAGTATTGTCTCGTCAACTTTGTATTCATACAGAAGATGGTCTGGCATAAGGTGCAAGAGAACACTCATCTTTAGATGGAAAACTAAGGCTGTCAAAAGAACACTAGAATCAATCAAAATATTATAGCTTTAGAAATAACCAACTTTTTTCAATTCTAACATTATAGAAAAAGACCAAAATTATAAAGAAAAAAGTCATAACTCATCAAGGGCATATTATTGTCTAGTCTTTATGTATGCGATACATGTACATGGACTGGTATATCATTTAAGAGGATGACCTATTCCATGCCTTGCTTATGGAATGTGAGAAATGCACCGAAAAAGCTCGGGTAACATACCGATAATGAGTCGGCATGAAACGAAAATATTAGGCATGAAAGAACATGGTTGCACAAAATACCTACAAATATGTTTGTTTTTGGTTTGCAAACGCGTTTGCGGCCTTTTATCAAAACACTTCAGGGGGTTAATATAGGAGTGAATTAATGAATTAATGGTTGATTTCGCCACATCTAAAAGCACAATTTATTCTATTTTTTCGAAAATTTATCATGTATTTTGCTATTTTAGCGTAGACTTTCAACAACTTGATTTCAACTTCTGTCATTTTCATAAAAGAGTAACAATTTTAACGAAAAATACATACATATTGATCCCCGGTTTTATCGCATATCTAACAACCCAAATCTACGGTTGCTATGAATCTAACCTTGGTTATTACAGTTTTTCTGCACTCTCGCATCACAGAAAAATAAACAATAGTTGAATGTATTCACAAATAAAAAGAATAGAAAAATTCTAAAGTGCGCATGCGTTTTCGTGAAAAGGGTAGACCCACTGAGTTTGATTCGACACCGGTTGTTTAGTTTTAGTGTTAATGTGATCAAGTTGTGAGAAACAGCAGGTTCGATGGACAAGGAAGAAAGAGAGGATGAAATTGTGTTTTTTTTATACAGTGAAACTTATGCATTTTAAATTTCTGCAAGGAATTTTTGAAGAATGCTGGAAGTACAAGATTTTAAACTATTTCGTAAATGGATTTATTACTAGATAGGTGAAAAGTGCTATTTGATTTACACGAAAATTGAAGGACGTGGGTTTCACTGTAATAATAGTACTGATCGAAAGATCATCATTAATGTAGATGGCAAGATCTTCCGAAAGGGCATATACGATGAAGTTTCGCCAAGAGTTGATAAAACAAGGACCACGGTAGATATGGAAAGCACGCCTTATACGGCTTAACAAACTTGCAACATTCCGAATGACACGATTTTAAGTGGACGCGATTTTAAGATATTGAAAAATTGTGCTTTTTGTATACTAGAGTGTTCCGTCCATATCTTGAGTGGTCCTATGAATATATTCTAAACAATGGATTAGTAAAAATGATTTACAACGACACGTGAATGTTTGAATTTCAATTTTCAAAACTTTCAGATTTTTCAATTTTAATTCACTTTCTCGTGAAGACGTTTTGCTGCGACTGTTGTTCTAAATTGTAGTTTAAAACACTTTTGGTCAACTTTACTTTATCATTTGTCGTTCAACCTAGCGCCATAATGTCCGATTATGAAAGAAGAGAAAATTGTTCTTGAGTAGAAGAGGAAAAGAATCAATTTTATTTCCGTATAATCTTTACTAAACCATTTTTTGTTTTTGTGTCACTCATACACAATATGTGAAACGCATTTTCTCTTGAAGGGGATAAATTTCATAAAAAAGGAAAAAGGTATTTGCAATTATAATTATAGGCATCAAATCAAAAGGAAACTAATAATCGTTCTTCTTCAAAGATTTTCCTCCAATATCAATATTAATATTTGATATTGGTCACAAACGTTAATAGAGAAGAGAAATATTTCGCTGGTTTGTAAAATAAAGCAAAATCATTTAATTCTTTCTAGATATTATTTTGTATTTTTCTTTTTCTAGAAACGCGGTTTTTCTTCTTTTAATTAGTGTATGATTCTAACTCAGTAAAAAGAAAAGTAAATCAATAGTAAATTTAATGTTAAGAAAGAATGATGCGTATATATTTTAACAAATAACGAAAAAAATATTAGAATTTTAACAATCGTTAGGTCCGAACAATCAATACAATAATTTGATTACTCTCTTTATAGAAAAATAAATAAAAATGGCAAACTTTTACCTAACATGCCTTGTGGTGATTGGGTTGAGCATGGTTGATGCAGATAATACCCTTAGTGGTAAGTAGTTATTTTATTCATTTGATTTAAATTCAAAATGTATTTCTATTAATTTTCCAAATGTTTCATATGAAAAAAGCTTTGTACACCGTTTTTTAAAGCAATTGAGCGGAGTTGAAATGTAACGAAACGAATAAAGTAAAGAATCAGTAACTTATAATGGCCTTTGATACAGCAAAAAATCATGTTGCACTAAATACCAATTTGTTTTGAATTAAATTCCATTAAAAATGATCAATATCATTAAATATCATTCGAATGCATAGATATTAGATTAGTTTGTATTTAACTGCATTGGATGACGTAGAGAATGGAAAATATTGCACATTATGACAACATGATATTTGGCAACTAATTTAGATGATAAAAAAATCAGAAACAGGTATATTTACAGGCTATCAAAACGTTTGGAGAGAAGAAGTAGTACGAACCCAATATCCTTTTTTCTTTCTTTCTGAAGCAAGTAATTATATGACTAAATCAGAACACTGGAAATAACGAAACAAAAGATAGAAATTGAATAAAATTATAGACTGCTAAAACACACATCTTTATCCATTACTTTTGATTATATAGATGTATCATGTTCTACATTTTACCTTTTAGGTATGTTGAAACGTAGTGCTTATGCTTGTGGCCCTCCATGCCCAGATTCATGTGCACCAGCTTGTCTACCAGTTTGCTGTGCTCCACCACCACCACCACCACCTCCACCACCTCCTCCACCACCACCTCCACCACCACCCCCACCACCCCCACCACCACCACCAGGACCGCTTCCAGGAAACCCAGGTGCTCCAGGACGCCCAGGACCACCAGGAGGTCCAGGACCAGTTGGACCACCAGGGCTTCCAGGACCACCAGGACCACCAGGTACACCAGGACCAGCTGGACCACCTGGAGCTCCAGCTCCCCCACGACCTCCTTGTCCAGCAGTATGTGTTGTATGTGTTCCAATCTGCCCACAATACTGCTGTCCAGCAAGAAAGAAGTAAAGAGGATTCCCCTTCTTATTCCATCTGTTTTTAGATGATATAGCACTACTTTACACTGGTGATGACGACGAGGAATCTCTTTACATCCACCCGTCCGTATCTAATCTTGAACGGGATAATGATCACATCCTTACAGGAGATTTCCTCCGAAAGGGGATCATTTTATTAAACATTATGTCATACATCGAATCATATTTTCGTTCTTCGGATATGAGACGAAGAGTTTTCTAAGAGAAAAAAAATATATTTTCATAAACAAAACTATGACTGTTTTGGTTTTAGCTTTATTCCAACAATTGCTTATTGCAGAAAATACCATGGCAAATTGATAGCGTGTGGCTTTTTGCGAAAGTAGAGCGTTTGAATAGAGCAGAAAATATGCGAAAATCAGATATTTATTGGGTAAACTTTACAAAGATTTTAATAAAAGTGAGAAAGGTCTTACATAATTTCTAGCTTTTTCTCATCTCCTACCGTCATCAGCGTCCCGACATTTTGTCGATATCGCGTTTACCATTGCAGTATTCTAGATCTCAAATAACATGAGCTCAAAAACTGAAGCAGGCACTAAGTGTCTTTCAAAACAGGGTCTTTCTACTTTTTTCTGTTTTTGCAACACTTTCTGTATATTTAATGTCCAACCATGGTTTGATTAAGTAGTAAATAATTTTTTAACAACCTGAAAAAATGTTTTCTATGCATTTAGTTGCATATAAGAGAAATAATGTAGTTTTATCTGGGATTATCAGGGTGTAACTTTACCTGTCAAATTTCCATTGAATAAAAGTTGCAAACTATAGCTTTCCGATGAGTTGAAAATGGACTTACAAAACAGACCATATAGATTCAAACAAAAGTAGAACATTTACTATATTATAAAAATGGACGAAGTTACAAGCATTATCAAAGCTACTTGTTACAGACAGGGAAGTTTTAATGACAATCTAATTAAATCAGGGATCACCATTTTTTTATGACTGAGATCCATTCTAGACATAACAAGGATCATCTTCAGCGATAGTTTTTTTTATCAAGTAACGGAAGTGTCAGAAACGGAAGTGATGACGTCATAGTGGAAGTAAAAACCTTTTCTTCTCAAAATCAGTCATATTATACATCAATGGATTGTAAATTCTGCCCCAATTTATAATGAATATAGAAATATATTCCGGAAATGAGGTCCAAAAGGCACCAACATGTTTTGCCAAGGGGTAATCGGCCATATCAAATAATCAAATTCCCAGGTGATTTTTTCAAAATTAAGAAATTTTCAGCTTGTTTGGTACTTAGGAAAAGCAGACAAGAAAACCTGTATTTTCGAGCAACAATAACTTTCGTTATACGTCCGCGAAAATCCTGTGGATTTATTAACCTGGTAAAGTAATATTTCACACAAAGAAGTTTTCAGAAAATTTTGAATTTAAGAGAATCCGTAATGGTGGCTTTAAATTTGTGAACAAATTTTACAATTGAAAACTAAAGGTTTAATCCAAAATATGTGGAAGATTTGATTTGAAATTTTACCTTATTGAGCAAAATGACATGTCCAATAAGGCAATTTGCTCAGTCGTTGTATATATCCGGACTATTATGATGAGAAAAAATAGTCCGGATATTTGATAAGGCTTAATAGAAAACCAAACTACGAAGTAATCACAAAATCAGATAGACAACTGATCATATGTTATTTTACAGTTTGTGAAAATGAATTAATCGTCTGAAATTTTAGTTTCACCTTTGGCCAACATTGCATCCCCCTCCCCAAAGGGGATAAAGGAAAATTTGGAAAATAGTGAAGATACAAGCGTTTCAATTGTTTCGCATCCTTAAACAATTAACAATTAAATAAGATAAATATGCAAATGGCATGGGGAAGAAATAAGAAGTTTTGACCAATATATTTACTCTTGTCTTTTTTAAGTGCTGACGACGTTAGTTAGGTACCAGATCTGCACCAGGTCTGCATTCTTGTAGAAGCGCTTTTAGAACCTCATCAATATCTTGACTATAGTATTATCCTGTGATTTAGTAAGTACGAAATGATCTTAGGGAACGTTCAACCATTACGTAACCCCGAAAAAGCCGATTTTGAGCAACCTACCAACCATTCGTAACCCGACTTGTCGGAAGGCATTATACCTACCTTAATGTTACATAACCTGATCTTTATGATATGGGTTAAGCAATAATTAGAGTAAAAGACCAACCTACCATACGTAACCGTTCATTACCAAATTCCGGACACCTACCTACCTTATCAATAGTGCTGAGATTTGATAGTTGGTTAACACAATAATCTGGCAACAAACTAGTAGGAGAACCTCTCAGTAGTATATCGTCAGTATTTTAGAATAAACAAAACTTAGCCATATCCAAGAAACACCTTAGATATTTGACATAGAACACCTTAGATATTTGACATAGAACATCTTAGATATTTGACATAGAACACCTTAGATATTTGACATAGATCACCTTAGATATTTGACATAGAACACCTTAGATATTTGACATAGAACATCTTAGATATTTGACATAGAAAACCTTAGATATTTGACATAGAACACCTTAGATATTTGACATAGAACACCTTAGATATTTGACATAGAACACCTTAGA
>JAUKPT010005570.1:0-10352 GCA_032273505.1 Nanomia bijuga | reverse complement strand
ATGTGTGGTTCCGGTTACATAGGTTTGACAGGGAAGGGTCGGTCTGTCGAAAAAGAAAATCGTCGATTTAAAATTTTGATCGCGAGGATGAAAATAAAATCTTTCGGGTCGGCCATTTTTACGCAAAAAAGACAGGGTTGGTCGGGTAACCGGAACCACACATTTTTTTCTTTTTGCCTTTCGTTTAATTTGCGAAAGTTAGATTTAGATTCTTCAAAACCAAAGAAACATACATATACGTTGTTTAGAAAATCATAGATCTTAAATGTCAGAAAAAGTACCATTATTTCATACCAACTTGAACAAGCTTAACAAGCAGAACAACAAAGTGTGCGTTTTCAATAAAATCAAAATCTTAAAGCTAAAATCAAACATTTAATTACTAAAAACATCAGGAGTCGCCAGGTGAAGTGGTTGAAGTACCAGCTATTTGTCGTGGTTTTAGGAAAATTACTTCTTGGTCATTCAGATTTTTTATAACGGTTATCAGAGTGAATTAGAATTCTAATTAATCCTGATAGCACAAGATAACATTTGTACGAGTGGCAATCATGTTGACCCTAAAATAAACTTTCAAGAAGGTGCTTCTACTTTTACTGGAATTGGGTTAAATTTGATACACGATTTTTGATCTTAAAGCCATAACTAACTGAAAGTCATGATATTTGGGTGAATTTATTGACAAAATGTAAGTGATTCAATTTCCATTTCGAATGAATGGCTAATCAATACTAGATATTGTGCGATCTGAGTTCAAAAATCCATTCGCGCCAACAATTTTAATTTTTCATTTTAGCGGCAGTTTCAACTACTCTAAAATATAGAAGACTATACAACATCAAATGAAGTGTGATACTAAAACCGTTAAGCTGTAAGGTCGTTGGGTCGACCCATACCACGTAAGGGAAATTGAGTAGTTAGTTGGTAGCTGACGAAACACTTAGATGGAGATAGCTATGCATGACTTTTCCATCATAAGTGCATTACCTCACCTTGCCTTACGTTACCTTTTCTAGTTTACTTTCAACAAAAGTACAAAATGCTTTTGCAAAGTGATTCATGGATCTTAATGATCATACTGATCTTTACCAGATGTATCAAAATGAATTTCATGGTACTTTCAAGGCATAGTAGATTAAACTAGATAGACATTATGCTGTTAAATCTTCATCCTATAGACCTTCTGCACATCACTGTTTCTCTTTTTTTTTTACACTAACATTGACAATCATCAAATGCTACTTTGTTTCTGAACAGCCAAATATCTCTATCAACCTAATCTTTAAACAATAACAAACAGACTAGTTGTGTCAATACCAATCCAAATGTCGATTCCAAACAGATATTTATGTAATTTTAAATGTGCTTTACTTAAAGTGTTGCGATAGAAGATCTACATCCTCTTAGTAGAATAATCCATCTTAAAGTGTAGAAAGGCATATGTGATGCGGTCATCGGAAGGTTGGTGACTAGACCTGTAATATCCTTTTACTAGTCACCATGGTAGACAAAACAACAGCGATAAGTTTGCATTTATAATGTAAGACAACTTCGGCACCGTTTATTGCGTGTTTGTTGTACAATGACATCATCTTCTTTCGGAGATGGTATTATATGGTGAAAATGCACTAGTGATGGAATTGTCTCAGCTCAAACCTTGATCACCCGAACGGGTATAATCTTACTTTAAAGCAAGGTAAAAACTGAGTATCAAATTTCCCCAACAAAGCATATATGTTACAGAATTTTTTTTTCTTATTTGATTCACTTGGTTGCAACCAAGACTGCATCAACTACTCTAGACTTAATGTTTTCTGATTTTCAGACTCCAAGGTTATGCATTTTCTAAAAGAAAAATTAAAAGCGCTGTTGATCAGTCCAGATTCCAGAAGGAATTATCTTTGAACTTTTTTTTTTTTAATCTGCTGTCTATGAGAAATTAATTTTTCTTCAATTGGTTTTCAATTAAGAATGCATCCCTTTTCAATTGTCTTTGTATTTATATGACAAAAAGACTCTTTTGCAAATTGTTATCTTTAATTCAATCCTAAAAAAGAAGTACAATCTCCATGTAATATTTGGTTTATAGCTGCCGCTAAAGATCTTTTGTTTGCTTGTTTGTTTTTGTTTACCGAGGTATGTTTTGGTTATAGATAATCACAGGGGTGGTTGTTAGTATACCACGCAATATTTTCTTTAATTCTTGACTACAAAACAGATTTTTATCGAAAGAATGGTTTGATATGGCCCAGGAAGAAAGCTATCATGAATATTCCTTGTAAACCGTTACCGCGTTGTTCCCAATTTTTTGGAAATAAAATTATGAATTCTAGCAGAAATGTCTTTCTTATAGAGATGACGGAAAGAAGAAAAGTAACGAGGAACGTCTGAAATATCGAATTACAAGAATGAAGTTTAGCCCCTACTAGCTCTTGTGTGGCCTTATTTTGAAAAGAAGGTAATTACAACTGCAGACAAGATATAATTGAATACTGGCAAACGCATCGACATTATGTTATTGACATTATTTTGCAGTGTCCCCAACGCGTTTATCATGGTTATCATTGGGTGCTTTAACAAACTAATCGTATGAAATCTATGACGTAAAGATAAAAATGCATTAAAATTCATTTTCATAATAGAATTTAGAATCCCCACTTCTACTTAAAATACAATAATTTTCCAGTCCAAAACCATGATGAGGTATCTTGAGAGAAATACTTGTTGATAAAAGCACATGGCATTTTCTTCGTAAAACACATTTATTTTAGCTGCTCTACTATCTTATGTGTGGCCTTATTTTGATATCAAAACAATTACAACTGCAGACGAACTCCAATCAGACAAGTTTACAAGCCTTACAATTTTCATGGACGAAGAACTATGTAATTGAATATTAGCAAACACGATGACATTATAACTGTACACGAGTTATTTCCAAATCAAACAATGCCAAGAGAGAATAATAGTGAAATAAAAAAAATAAGTATTTTCTATTCCTCTTATTTACCGATGATAGCTTTCAAATAAAAAAAATAGTGAATTGAATATGTCTTCTATAATGACATCAAGTAATTAAAAGAGAAAAATATCATTAATTTGCTTGTCAGAGTGATTCCAGTGCGGAAGTAAAAGTGTGACCCTTGAGATGGCTGTCTAACTTCATGTCCACCTTTTTTGTAGACAACAAATCATCATTAAATGAGTGATAATCACTTTGTTGACAGGATTAATGATAAATCCTGCTACATTACAATGCAGCCTCGATCATGTTTGGAAAGTAATTATCGTCATTATAACTCGCTGCATTCGAACCCCATGCGTTTTTATTGTTGTCTCCTTTTGACAGTCTTGCTAGATTTAAGAATATAATTGTTTACTGCAGGACTCTATACATGTAGACATCTTCCGTGGGATGGTGGAGGATAAGATAAGAAGATGGCGCAAGAACTAAAATATTCTAAAATATTTGGGTTTTTCAAAGAATTAATATCTTACTCGATCTCAAAGGCTTAATTTAAATTTAGATTAGTTTTTAAGCTCTGACTGAAAATAAACAGATGATTATGATGCGAACTATGTTTGAGAATATTTACAGGCATTTCTACTCCCTTTCCTTTACTGCGTATTTACATAGACTCAAAAAAATGTATCGATTTTTATCAAAATGATATGATTATTTTCATTGTTTTTAATTCAATAATGAATCCAATGATCGGCAAAAGTTTTGAGATTTTGGAAAACAAATCATGATCAGAATTCTAAATCAATATCCCCTTTATCTTAGGCTTATTAAGGCTGACAATGACCAAAAGTTTCCTATTCACCCCGATCACTGGTCATATTCTTAATCTGCATACCTAAATTGAAAAAAAAACTGGACCCCTTAGTTACCTGTCATCTTAACACTCAACTCACTGAGCCGTTAGTCTATTAATTCTAATCAGGAAAAGAATAAGCACAAACAAAAAAATTTACAGATAAATAATAGCATCTCATTCATTACTTTCGTTGAAATTTCTTTCCATTTTCATTAAAAACATGAGAATCTTTTATCAACATCATGTGTTTTTGGTTTAAATTTATTTTAAGGAAGGGGCCTTAAATTATGCTTACAAATATGTTTTAGTCGTATTAAGCTAATCTTCAATTTTTCATAGTTTCGTCTGTACAATATCCCTTTTTATCATTTTTAAGTTGATTTTTAAATCAGTTGTGTATTGAAAGAAGGATTAAACAAAACAGGACACAATTAAGATAAGATCGATAAGATTTATCAAAGTAATCAAAATTTACGTTGAACTCCTTCCTTGAATGAAAGTCACCAGGCTTATGCTCTTTTCTTAGAACCATACTTAAATTTCCGGACAATTAGCCTCAATGTGCTTAAAAAAGATGTATGCATTTACAGGATAAAGTGAATTCAAAAGTGATTTATTCTACCCAATCACGAACATATCCAGTTTTCTCGATTATCTCAAATGTCGAAAAACTAGATACATGTTTCATCTGCTTAACAATTGCAAGCAATTAGCTTTTTGGCTAAGCTTTCATTTTGATCGGCGCATAGAATATCAAAATACACTCTATAAAGATCAAATGTTCTCATGCTCAAAAAGTTACATCGAACGAAAAGGGGCAGTACATAATATATTTATTTATAAGATAAATTTGCGATTGAAGAAAATCAAGAGTATCCTCTTGTCTGGTCGCCACCACTTATAATAGTTGATGAAATAGTATCGCTACTAGAAAATTGAAGACAGCTGTTAGCCTTTTACTGAAACAATATCTAGCCTGAAGATAATTTCATAATTTCATAATCATTATTGTTGCTACCATTCTAAATCATTTTCCTATAATCATTTATTTTATATATAATTCGAAGGCTATGCCTGTGTCTGCAGATTCGTGCATTTTTGAAATAATTATAAAGAATCACTTTATCCCAGTACACTCTCTCTCTATATGGTGTTTCTTTCTCTTCTTCCTAATCATTTCTCAATTATTATGTACTTGACCTTCACATCGCACCTGATTTTGTTTTTCCGTCGAACTAATTGTGTCGTTCGCTGAGCTTTCGTTTCTCATGACTCTCTCTACGTTGCTACTTGAATGTTGTATAAGACAATCCGTTTGCTTACAATCCAAGGATAAGTTTTTTTAAAAATGTATCAAGAGAACACGATTAATCCCTCTTGGTGTTAATCATTTTTCATATTTTTTCAAAATCGATTTAATTAAAAGATTTCAAGGCTAATTAACGAAATTAAGGTCCCGTTCAGACTGATCGGTCGTACTCCTTTTTGTCCGATCAAAATGAATTTAGTTGATCATCAGAATCCAGTTTTCTCCCAACACTTGAAATTGTGTACATTTTGACTCCCCGACCTTGACCTTGTACACTGGAACTAGCAATGTAGTATAGACACACTACAATAGACAAAAACTCGTGGCATAAGCTTATAGTCTTTTTTTTTGTAAGAAAAAAGTTCTGAGTATCGAAAAAGTTGCAGATAGCAGATTGAATGTGGTATATTACATATGTTTTGGACTAGTAAAGCTAGTAGCACTTGGAAAATCTTTCTTTCAAACTCCAAACATACAGTTTGCAACCTTATGTGATTATGAAACTGGTCACTTGTTAACAATGCATATTGAGATTTTCAATACTTATCACCGCTGTCTTCCCCTCATCCCCCTACCATCCTGGACACAAGAAATAAGGATTTATTCTACAGATACTGCGATATACTATTATATGAATCTTCTTGTTCTCATTGCCTTACGAAATCTCCTCTCTCTAATTGTGGCTAATTAATTGTAATGGATACATGGTATATCTCCAATACCGCGACAGCATGATGAAACATTGATGTGAAAGATTAATTAATTCCTTCCTTTCAGCCACAGCAAATGGGACGTCGTTGCGGGATGACCTTTATCATAGGTTCAACTAGAAATACTCAATTGAATATAGACAGACCGTTTTGGAGTATAGCCAACATCTGTGCTGCTCTTAAGATAACTGAAAACATTTTACCACAGTTTACCGTTTAAAAACTTTTAACAGTAAAGCCACACTCTATGTTTATCTACAGATTTCAATATTTTACCATAAATTACCATATTAAATACTCAATTGAAGATTTTGGATATTTGGAAAAAAAGTTCTGGAGTATATGCTGTTCTACATTCAATATTCAGAGAGGTCCTTTTATGCTTTCAAGTATGGTATGTTTTTTTGAAAAGCATTGTTTTTGTCCAGATATCTTTATATGGTCTGAGATACTTTCTCTAACAAATATATTTTTGGAGAATACTACAGTTTCTGAATGGATCAGGCTTTAGAACAACATTATAAATAATAAAACCAAATACTATACGATCGGACTGCATCAAAATCAACTGAGCCCTCTCAAACATGGAATGGTTCAAAATGGTATTCAAATCAACCCCTTCTTTATTTAAATATCGACCACCCCTAAATTTTGTCGGCAAAAAATATTTTCGTGGTATTGACCTAAGGAAGAAAACAGAAACATATAACATATAACATTAAGATATTCGGGTGATGCACAGTAAATTTCTTGGGGTGCACGGGGTGCAAGACCCAAAGTGCAGCAAATATTATCTCGAGGTGCAGATCTCCACCCATCCAATAATTTTAGTTTTTCATCTGTTAAAATCTCTCAAACATTTTCCGGGGATCCGCCCTTGGACCCCGTTTGGGGGGGGAGTTATAAGCCCGGCTCTTATTTAAAAAAAAATCTAAAACCTGCAGCGCTTATTCGAGGGCGGTGGTAAACTAAAATATATATGGGACTTAGGGTTTTCATCGATAAGCATGGACATGGCTGCTAAATACGATAACGAAGGAAGATGATTAAAAGAAGCAACATTGGATCGGAGATATGAAGACTCATCCTGTATTATTAATGATATCAAATACATCACCGTTACTGCACGAATTAAAAATCTTTCATTTGACGTCGTTCAACATCGTTAAAACCTTCGACCTCAGAACCATAAATTAATAAGGCTCGCATTGTCTGTTCTAATAGTGTATCCTCTATTCACTAAATTTTCAACCTTACATATTTTTCAAGTGACGCGATGATGACGAAATACTGTCACTGTCATTGTATTAGTCTGATCGCTTGGAGATTTCAAGCATGAGAAAAAACTATTCGTAAAAAAACGCTTTCATTCTAGGTCAAACGATGGATGGAATTTCACTGACCTATGGGAGGAAGTGGAAATAATTTATTTCTGCGAATTTATTTGACAATAGTCAGTAAATATATTTTGATAGTTTCTTTTTAAAACAGTATCAAGGCTATTGTGTTCTTTTGCAATGGGTTTGTTGTTCTAGATGGTAAAAGAGGTAAAAAAAAAGGTAGAAAAGGTATGTACAGAAAAGTAATCTTGCATAGGCTAACCGTTGCAATGAAAAGTTCTATTTAGTGTTTCTCCAGATAACTTTCTCCCTAATTATACACGAACGATATTTTGTAAATTCGTTGAACTCAGTAAATGCCTAGAATGACACAAAATGATAACATATCCTTTACAGGTTATATATTATCAGAAATGACTTCAAGCAAAACGTGTACATAGTAAAAATGATCATAGTGTAGAAGACCAATTTAGGACCAATTGAGTTGGAGTTGGCTCTGAATTCTAAATCCTCTGCTAATATTGTCTATCAATGTCAGTAGTATTACAATATAAAAGAAGCTCGTGAATCTAAATATGCCTGTCTCAACAAGGGCAGAGAAATGCGAGAAGAGAATAATGCAATGACTATCATCACATTTTATCATCTTGCAATCTGGTGAATACACGTTTTCTTTTATTTATATATAGTTGTGTTATTTATTTGTAAAATATTTGTAAATAGTTTTTATTGCCTTAAAAAATAAAAAATAAAATGATAAAAAAAATATGTTTCTGAATTTCAGCCTGACAATGTTTCTTAAGTGTTTTTTAACTTTTTAGCACTTTGAGCCTCATGTTTCTTAAAAGTGCGTTTCCTAAAAAAAAACGTGTATACAGTAAATAATGTCACTTGACATTTTTGTAATTTCATGAGAAAAAATAGGGACCAATCTTGATTTTGTATAAGTCATAATTCTATTATTTGCATAAAAAAAAACGACCGTTTATGCGCCTTGAACTTTTTTAATCCATCGAACAAGGAAGCAGTCAATAATTCATACGAAAGGGGGGAGGGTCCAATTGATAAACACTAATCAATGTATCTAATCTTTTGTTTTGCTATCTGATTATCTAGCTTGTTCTGTACATCTGATACCTAAAAATGTTTTCTACATAATCCACGAAAAAATAAATCCAAGTTTAAGATTAAAAAAATCAAGTCAAAGGTCAAAAGGCTTATACGTTTTCCCCTGCAAAACAATAATAGGAACACAAATAACTATTTCAATTTATGTATATACATTTAGACACGTGTACAAAGATTCATTTAGGAATCGGGTTTGACCCTATTCTTGATATTGCATTCAAACTCCAATCTTTAAATCGTCGATTCAAGGGATGGACCACGATTCGTACACTTTCAAAAGAACGTTTAAATTTACTACCTTGAAGACTTATTTGTTGAAATCTTTTTAGCGGGACATTTAGTTTAGACATTTGTTTTTCCGGGAATAAAAGTTTTTTGACGAAATTTATCTAGTTTTGTAAATGTATGTCATTTTGCTATATCTCCTACAGCTTCGCTGCAATCCGTACGCAAAAAAATGACAGGAAAAATGTAATGATTTTAGTGAAAACTAATTTTTAATTCAACAAATTCAACAGTTTAGACATGCTATGATCAACTTTGTCGACAGTCTTTTATACTGTACTTATATGCCTTTCTTCCTTTCTTTCCTTTTTTTCTCGTGTGACTCTTTGTCGTTCTATTTTTATCAGCTTTTTCACGGTTCTCTTCGTCAGCATGCTCCAGGTTCTCAAAAGACTCTGCACCAATTTCCTTTCTGTTCCATAGGCAACTTCTCCAGTTGATCACTCTCTGTTTTCTTTGCACCTTGTCACTGATCGTCATTTCAAATGCTATTTTAATGTCTCAAAAGACTCAAGTAATGTTTGAAGTATTTTTATTTAAAAAAATAAGTGTACAAATGCCCGTGCAAAAACATTAATAGAGTTAATGTTAAAAAAGGCGATAATTAAAGTCACAAACGCATGCAATTTTTTCTTTTTTATTTGGTGGTTGAAAAGAATCATGTTTTTTTTAGTTCTGTTTTTTGTTTTTTTCATTCAAATTAATGGCAACTATCATTTATAAGTTGAATGTTTCAATTCAATTCCCAAATGAAGAAACAGACTCGTTAAACTAAAGTTGTACAATGCCTTATCTTTACGGTAATTGAAGTCTTGTGTTGCTATTATTTCTCACACGATTCCTATTTTCGATATCTTAATGGATCTTTGAACATAGCCAAACAAAAATTTTGATCGAATGTTCTTATCGTTTTACTCGGCCTTAAAGACCGGGTGAAACGTACCGAACATCCGATTGAGCATTTTGCTCGGCTATGTTTCGCCATTTAAAAATATCTGTTTGAACCAACACAAACAAAAGGTAAAACATATAAATACATTCACCTTATAAATGATAATTGCCATTTAATTGTACTTTTTTAAAAACGTTCTATCGGATGTTCGTTACGTTTCACCCGGCCTTTAGTCTTTTTATACCAAGGGAGAAACTAAATGGATCTATTATAATGATTATTACAGAGCGTACAGATCAATTTTTCCAAGCATCAAAATACAGAAAATTATATACCAATGTATAGTTATTTTCTGAATCAATAAATAAAATGCCATCAACTCCATTAATTGGTGAATATATCCCAAGCCCTTTGCTTTTTCAATTTTTATTTCGGTGACTTTTAATATTTATAAGACACCTTCCCACAATTTTGGTGTTTACAGCATAAGTGGTTCTGGTTCAGTGGTGCAAAATTGGGGGATGAGTCAAAATATCCTATATTTTCCAATATAAATACCTAAGAATATGTCAATGGCCATAAAACATGTTGAGCTTATCCATTCAACTTTATACTTGAACAGAATTAAGATATTGCTAAAGGAAAGCATTCGACAAAGTTTTATGAAAATCTGACGCTGTGACGTCATTTTACGACAATGTGACATCATAAGACATTATGTAACAAATGATGGCTAAAAAAACTGCGATGTTATCAAGAATGAGTTACCGCATTTCCTCAAATACCGTGCTACTTCTAATTTAACGCGGGTCGAAAAATAATTATTTTTGTCCATCCGCGCTATATAATTAGAATTCCAAAATTGTC
>JAUKPT010005569.1:0-10352 GCA_032273505.1 Nanomia bijuga | reverse complement strand
AGAGTAGTTGTTGTAATTATCTAGGAAGTTTCTGTCGATGACTTTATTTCATGTCATGGCAGTAAGCACGTAATTTTATAGAAAGAAAAATAAGAAAAAAAAAAAAAGATACATGTTATCGAAAGTAAAAAAAAATGCTTACTAAAAACATTTTACAAATTTTCCTCATACAGGCCACTCCTACTTTGAGTGTTTTTAAATAAAATAAATCCTAGTTTCATAATTTGTCATTCCTTTATTAATTCTGAATAATCGAAATTCACAATAAAAATTTAAACTCTTTTGATAGAAACCTAATGGTTAATCAACCTTCATCGATAAGTGGTTCTTGAGACAAAAAAAATGCTATTACAATAACTCCCGACCCGCTAACTAGAAAAATTAGAATAAGGAATACATATATTCCTCCCTCAATAACGCAATTATATTGTACAAAAAAGGCGAAAAAAAAATACAACATTTAAGCAAATAAATTGAACAGGATGTATAATTAAAAGATAAGTAATTACTAATAGTACTTACAATAAGAATTTGTAATTTTTCATAAAGACGAGCAGGTCCGGCAAAATTATTTTTTTGATGCAAGGGCAGAATTTTTTTGCTGCGAAGACAAATTTTAATTGGGTCGAATCTTTACTCAAAAAACGTTAACAAATGGGCAAATGTCAATAATAGAATCGTTTTACTTTGATTTCTTTGTAAGAATCTTTTGGACTATGTTCTTTGTGATTATTTGATTTAGTTTTTTCTATTAATTGGCTCGACCTTCTTGCAAAGGCCAGGATCTTCTTGCAAGCGCGCACTGCCACGCTGCCAGAAGTTGCCGAGCCCTGAAGACGAGAGGGCGAACATGTGTCTACGATAAATAGCTTTCCCTCTCTAAACTGCGAGTATGTTCGAGTTGTTTGATTCATTGTCCCTCTCTAAACTGCGAGTATGTTCGAGTTGTTTGATTCATTGTCCCTCTCTAAACTGCAAGTATGTTCGAGTTGTTTGATTCATTGTCCCTCTCTAAACTGCGAGTATGTTCGAGTTGTTTGATTCATTGGTATCTAAGGATATTCTTTGTTTCGTTACCAACGAGAATTAAGAAGACACAGACTTACTATAAAGAAGGAGAAATTCAAAAAGGATATTCAAAAGTATTCGTTCAAGAATAGAGTAGTTAATCAGTGGAATCGATTGTCACTGTACCATCTTTAAACTGCTTTAAAAATCTACTAGATGCTCATTGGAACATCAAGATGCATGATCCAGATTTAGATTTCTAATTCCATTGACAGTGAAGAACCTGGAACTAAAGGCTTTATTTAGTCTATTTCCCAGAATTGTCCAATTGTCCAATGGTTGATATTTTTAAGCGATATAATTTTCATTAGCAAAAATCTTAAAATAAAGAAGTTGAAATTTTTACTTCTTCTTTTTCTTCTTTATTTTTTATATAAATGAAGAATTTTTTACACTAAAATGTTCCAACAAGCCCTTGTTTTTAAAAATCGATTAAGAAATAGTGAAAAAAGCAAAACCTAGAATTAGAGTAAGACTTTTGAAATAAGATTATAGAACAGCTTGTCTGAATGGTTCCTACCCATGAAGATGATTCTTTTTTTAGAATTTTTTAGAATCTATTGTCCATACCATATATTATACAGTTGATATATAATTTCAGTTATAGTCTAGATTTTTGTATATGTATTTTTTTCTTCATGGGAAATAAATTGTTGAATAAATTGTTAAATTGTTGATTACTGATGGATCCTTGAATGGCGGAGTTGGTAATATCTTTTGATGAATGCCTTGTAGCTAAAATACTTATCATAATAAGAAAATCTTCTTTACTGTACTCAACAGAAACCCAATTTACAAGACACACACACAGTTTTCATCATTCCTTCAAGATTTCCAGAAATTGTATGATGCAGGTCTATATGCCTGCTTTTTCACTCATGATTTTAATGCTCATTGTCAAACGTGGTTTCCTGACAAAAATTCTTTGAATTTAAAACAATTAATATCAGAGCCCACACACTTATTTGACAAAACTGTCTCCCCTCCTGTATCGACCAGCCGAATAATGCTTGGATCCATCAGTAAAACATGAAATTGTCTATTGTAAACTTTGGAGAAGAATTTGGCATTTTAATCGAGCTGATTTAATCACAGAAGCCCTTGAAAACTTAAATTGAGAAGATACTCTTAATCATCTAAAAAACCCTACCAATCAATGAGCAAATTTTGAATATTTTGTAAAACTTTATCCCTAATGAATATAAGAAGTTCCGTATGATGGACCCTCCCTGGGTGAACATTAATATAAAAATATTACTTCATCATTTAAATTTATGTTTAATTTTTGTGTGTCTGTGAGTTATGATGGATCTAATCAACTCACTGATTTGAATATTGTTTTATCAATTTATGTGCTTTGTACATAATTTATTAAAAAAAAGTAAATATATATAGTGAAATTTATATACATTTCATTGATTATTTTGGTTTTGTGCTTAGATGGTGATATTAATTGATCATTCATATAGCAGTTATTGTTCACATATCACATGATTCTAGGAAATTCGTAGCTACACAGCTCTATCAAAATTTGCAACAACAAATTCCAGCAATTAATTTGACTCCATTATCCAATATTACATCACTAATCATTTTTAAAAATCATCATTGATCATTGTTTTTTTGATTGTCATTCTTCTCTCTCTGCCTTCCCATGGAAATTGTTTGTTTATTGAAATACATGACGGATGATCAGACCAAAACATGGAGAAGGTAATTTACATACAGGAAAAATGGCGAAAAACAGACAACACTACTTACTTAAAGCTTTGGTGCTAAGGTCTAAAGCAGGTATTCTGAGCAGGAATTTTGAGTAATCTAGAAAAATAACTTTCATCTGGGTTACACATCGGGAAAAAATTACGACGACGGAAAATATCACATCAGTGCAAAGATAAGACCTAAATCTAGGGAGTACCTTTCCCCGATTTTATATTTTTTATTTTATTTGTAAAAAAAATGAAGCAAATGTACAACCGATTTGAGTGTTTTTTTATCGTGTATAATTTGCCCATATTTTTGACAAGACAACAGTGTTTTCTGGCGAAATAAAAAGGTAAATAAAAAATCGAAATAAGGTACTCCCTAGATAATTTATCTGTGAATAATATATAAAAGTTTGTTTGACAAAATCTCTTTTCAATTCTTCTCTAACCTCAATAAACCATTTTTTTGAAATATGTCAAAACATAGATTTGGTCGATTTGAAGCAAGGAGAAGAGACCGATAGATTAATGTAATGTAGTTAGAAAACAATTATCAATTAAGAAATTACAATTAGGCATGGATATGTCATCTGTCCTAATAATCATGTAAAAAGTTAAAACTATTTAATCAGAAAGTAATAATGAAATTTTAAAAATAATGTTACATTGTCTAAATTTGATACTTCGCAGAAATGTTTGCATATCGTACTATTATAGTTTGGTCAGTATGGATGGCATGCAGATTTATTTTTGGCAATACATTAATCCTTCATAAAAAGGGTCTGAAATTTCATTATCGAGAGTTTTATGAGAACCAATTGTAAAAAATCTACTCATCGAATTTTCCTGCTTTAGACCTTAAATTATTGGACATATAAAAATGCATTTTTATCAGCAGATAGCCAGTAAAAGGTTCAGAGTCTGGACAGGGGTCTAAGAAGAAAACATGACTTTTTTCTCACCAAAAATCAGGACAAAAAACACCCAAAAAAACAGGAAAAACAGGCTGTTTTTACTTCCTTTTTGCCTCATGGTCGTTTGTTAGCTAGTTAGCTAAACAAATAAGTCATAAGTACACTAAAAAATAAGACATAAATGTCTAGAAAATAGTTCAAGGCGGCCAATATCCTGCAAATGGTGGTCGACAAATCTAGAATTAAAGAAGAGCTAATAAGCATCCTGAGTATAAATGAGAATCATGGGTGGTCTGAAACCATAGTGATATGAAAATATCTTTTAAATGAACAATAACAGAGCTATTTATTATTTTTATGGAGCAGGCAGGACCTAAAAACATGATTTTTACCTAAAAAAGGCCGAAAAACAGGAAAAAAACAGGAAAACATGCTCAGATGCCCAATAACATGAAAAACAGGAAAAACATGCATTGTCCAAACCCTGAAAGTTGTACTCATTTTCGCGTGGATTAATTTTCGCTTGTATTTATTATTCGCGAATGACATTTTTGGATTTTTCACTGGATTAATTTTCGCGAATATTGGTTATGAGAGAATTTCCTCTTGATTAATTTTCGCGAATGAAGAATCGTCAATGAAGCACATTTGTTTTTAAATGTCAAATTCACTGCATTTAAATACAAATGTGACATTTCCTGCATTTCCTGTTAAGATATATAAAAAACCCTGAAGAGCAGTGCCATGTTTCCAAAAAAGTGATGAAGATCGTTGTTTCATGAGTTTTTATCTCTTTAGAAATATTTTAAAAATCTGCTCCCACAGTTTTTTTTGGAATCCCCAATATATTACCTCAGATATGTATATCTAAGAAGCAACACATCAAAACATGTTTTCTTCGTGAAAATGTTGACGTCAGCGTATAGCCTGATTATGAAGCTAAAAATGCATCAAGCCTAAAATTGAACAGATTTCCTGAAAGAAGTTTTTTTCTATATTTAACTTAAATCTATACGATTTTCGTAATTTCAAAAATTTCAAAAAGCCAAATTTTTCAATAAAATTGGGGAACTGCATTGTTAATGGGAAGTTATGCCTTTCATAGAAGAGAAAATACCATTTAGGGAGACATATTTCTTCATATTTGAGAGGTAAGATTTAAACCAAAGTGGAGAAATGTCTCTTATGCCATAGTGTTCTAATTTTTTAAGAAGGATATTGTGATATACGATATCAAATGCCTTCTTCAGGTCAACAAACAAGCCACATCTAATTTTTTTTTCATCAAGACTTTTTCGAACTGTTTCAACAATGTCAACAAGAAAGTAAGTAGTGGAGTAGCCAGGTCGAAAGCCAAATTGTTTCAGGTATAAGATGTTTTGGACTTCAAGATAAGAGAAAAAGTGTTTGACTATCAATTTTTCTATAATTTTGTTGAAGCAAATACCATCTAGGGAGACATATTGCTTCCTATTTGAGAAGTAATATTTAAACCAAAGCCTTGGATAAAAGACGTATCAAATTATGTCGATAGTAGTACTCCAGCAGTTCCACTACTAAATTATTTCCCATTTATACTCAATAAATATAAATCATTATAATCACCAGATTGCTTTCAACATTCAAAACACAAAATTTGCCAAGAAATGAATATCATAAACTTACAAATTACCAAGTGTAAGTGTAAGTAAAGTCATCATAACACAGTCAAAAAGTAATCTTACTACTTCGTTTTGAATTAAAATTTGTTTAAAAAGCAACTTCCTTTTATTTCATTCCACTTAAGCGTTCTTATCCAGTATTTCTTTTCTAATTTGAATTAGGACATAGATTTTACTTCTTTTAGCATACTTCATTTCTCTTTCAGACTAAAACTATTCACTTTTCATTTTGCGATTCCTGGCAATTCTTGTTTGGTTTGTTTCGAAAATGATTTTGCAAAAAAATACAAATTTAACTTTGGGAAATTAGTTACTAACCATAGAAAAAAATACACAACAAGAAAGCAGAAATGTTATTACTTCTTACAAAAAAGACTGCAAATAGAATAAAAAAAGTTTGTCTGGATATAACCAAATGTTACACAAGATGAACCCAAAAATCAATGAAAAAGACATTTAAGTCGCGAAAGGATGGACCTACACTAGTGAAGAAGTATAAATTTAATTTCTCATAAATTAATTTGCATACCTAAACAGTTAATATAAGATATTCAAAATTGGAAAAGATGAAGATAAGATTCTCTTTTTAAAAATCTTGAGAACCTGATTTTTAAATTCAAAAACACGAACCTCAATGGACAAACTTAACATTGAAAAGCAAAAAAACAACATTTTTCATAAAATGTTGGCAATTTGATCACTTTGTATTGAGAACTTAAATTTTTCTACTATCCTTCAATCAAATTTGGTAGTTTTTAGGCTGTAAGACCAGAATTGCGTAAGAGGTCAAAAAGCAAGGGCTAAAATTAAGTACATAAGTTGTTCAGACTGTCCCGAGTCAGATAAAAAAATAAAGAAATACTATAAAATGAATTAAACATAACCAAATATAGCTCCAGAGCTAGCTGGGTACTGAATTTATGAAAACTGGAGAACCAAACTTTTTTTGCTGAATAAATTTAGAACAAACATCATAATTCAGAGAAGTTCTAACAGTTAAATACATTTGTTAGTAAGAAGACAACATTATTGAATTATTATTGTAGGGCATAATCCCTTTACCGTTTCACCCAAAACACAAAAGAAAAAGACTTTATTCAGTTAGAGCATAGCGCTTTCGATATTTGAAGACAACATTATTTGCCTTAAAAATAAGAAATATAAGCCTTAATCAAATTATTCCTTTTGTTCACTCTTCCAACATACAAAATTTTATTCCATATACACAAGCCATCCTTGTTCAAAAAATAGATCCCAAACAAAATTAGTAGTTCAAACAGTGTTTTCTGCACATTAATGACAGTACATTTAGGCATTTCAATGAATGTGACTGATACGGTTTTTTGAAATAGTATTATGTCGATTTTGCTGTGTCTTGGAAAATTAGTTCTAATGATAATTATATAAAAACTCGTTCAAAATGACCCTATTGCTATTGGTATGCAAATAGTTTTAGCTATGCTGAATCAATTTAAACCTTTAAAATCCTTGAATCTTCCCATAGACCGACTGACTAACAGACTAACCAAGCTTATTCCATAATACTTATTTAAAATGTGGTTCGTTTAACCCCTGAACTAGTTAACTGACTTAAGTTTGGCTGTATGGCCAGAGTTCTCCCATTTTTATATTTATTGACAACCAGTACCAGTTATCAAGTTAAAGAAGAGAGGACAGGCAGTCAAGCAAATAAAACCACAAAATAAGCAGTACAAATTTGCAGAATAGTTCTAATTCCAGCTAAGAAGCACTATATCTAGATTACAAGAACTAAAGTTCACCCTGTATTAGCACAGTATCCTTTTCAAAACTCCTCTAAACTTCCCCCTTCCCAAGATGTAGATAAATATTTCTGGCAATAAACTAATACCCATATAGATACTTCTTACTTTCACTAACAATAAGTTTAAAGACCCTGGTTCAGGGGTCGCTCGCTAGTAGAGTCAAACCTGACGTGAGATCACCTTGGTATTGAAGATGTGCTTACTTTATAGCCCCCTCCTCATCAAGTACCAACTCTCAGAGACTAACCAGTTAATTGGGTTCCCTTTCTAATTATAGCTGAAACTTCCTATAAAACATAAATGTAACTCACTCCAAACTCTCTACCCTTGTTCACCCAAAATGCTATCATTTTCTAATAATTTCATATCCATCCTTAGGTAACCTGGTAAGCACCCATACCTACCCATCCACTCACATCTTTATATACTTATTCAAGAAAGGAGGACACCCTTCCCAATCCCTCCTTTGCTAGCAGAAAATATGACTAGGTAGGCTCAAATTTGGAAGACACACTCTACATAGTCGGAGCTAGTAAAGCTTATATTGTCGTCACTCAGAATTTTACTAGTACTTAATGGAGGACACTAAAACCACTATGATTCTTTGCTAACAGGTAACTTATTTCTCTGGCAGTTGCCCATGCTGTGCCATGCCCTGAGGTAGGATGTTGCTGCATGATTCTGAGGTTGAGTCACCTCAGATTCATCATAGACTCTAGGCTGACCTGGACTCTGGGTTTCATGACTTATTCATTCCAGTTTGGTGCTGTTGCAGCTGGGTTTTCTGCCACGAGGGGTTTGGAATTCATGCGGAAATCATACCGTTTAAGGTCTCCAGGCTGCAGACATTGCAGCATGTCCACCCCAGGCTTTGCTATGCCTTTCAACCACTGCGTCGATAAAATACATACATACATTCATAATGTGCTTCAGCTTCATCAATAATGCTCCATCATAACATAAGGCTAATTCACCTTTTTAAGAGGCAGTTTCTTCTAGATTTGGGAATCTTCATAATTACATTCTCTGTTGCCAGCGTATGAAAGAGTGAATAAAGGCTGTTTATAATGGTAAACAGATTCATATAATTCTGGATAAATCTGGTTGACCATGATCCTTTTTTTTGGATTATTAAAAAAATTCAATAAGATTTGATAACACTGTCAATGGTCTCTTTTTATTTGCTCGTTCTGTGATTAAATAAAGTTTATCTTTAAAAAAGTAAGCCCATCATTATCATTTATACCCTTCTTCCTTGTTGTGTCATAAACAATTTAGCCAAATAACTTCAGAATGAAGGTTAATAAAAACTTCCTTACCATAGATTTAAACGCTCCTCCAATTCAGCAAGCAATGAACAATGAAAATCATAAAGAGGGTCGAAGTTATCATACAAAAGTTTCATGAGGTTTTCTGGTATAATAGAATCCTTCTCCAAGACATTTCTCAGTGAAACTGTAATTACTTCTAAATCTTTAACAAAAGTACGCTCTGTCAATAAAACTTCTTTTGCTATATTATAAACATCCCCACTTTGATACAGTTTGAATGATCGACTTGTTAAACCTTCTCGGTAATATAAGCTGGTGACACTGCTGGATGCACTCACAGTAAGAGATTGATCGTCTTCAAAAGCACTTGATTCATCTTCAGTTGTCATAACAGATGCATCAGAGTCAGAGTCATATGTATTGTTATAGACAGGCATGTATAAATCTAAAATAGGTTAAATTTATTACAATTTTCTCGATCTTTATAAAACATGAAGATGTTATTTAAGTTCAAATCAAACTGGGCCTATACATATAAACAATGATTACACCATAAAACATCTGTCTTCAGCCTGATGTACAACTTCAATATTTATTACTGTCTGTTTTAGGCATAATATTCAAAAATGCAAAATAACAATTGTTGCAACAGAGTTTTGCTACTTGTTGTTTATATGAGAAATGTATCAAACTATTTTTGTAATTCGTGATATTTTTTGCACCAAGAGAATTTTGGTTTTAAACGTCATTATAAAACACTCATTCACACATTCCACTCCATTCAAATCCTTATTTTTGACTTAAGTACACCATGCTATTTGAAACATCAAATCTAAATTGTTTCATTTAAGTATTTTTTAGACCCTTAAGCTCTAAAAAAAATCACCATTGATTATTTATTATAAAATTTAACAAATATCAATTATTATTTTTTTGGCATTTTTTGTGATGTCAGCATAGATAAAATGTATGGAAAACCAGTCACATGACAAGAAATGATAAGAATAGCTCGCTCATATCATCATGATCATTTCCTTAAAAAGTTTACCACCTTTATTCGCAAGTCTTTACCATAATCCATAGTCCTAAAGGAAATAAAAAACCTACCAATTACTTTTTGCTTTAATTGAACTTCTGATTCTTGATTTGCTTCTGTTTCAATAAAATATTTGTTACTTTGCTCTGCCTCTGATTCTAATATATTTTTATTATCTTCCATCTTCAATTCATTGCTATGCTCCTGTTGTATAATTTCATTATTAAACTGCTTTTGCTCATTGTACTTTGAATTCATCAAGACTTGATTAGCATCTACTTCAGTGAATTCAGATGAATTATTATGTAGATCATCTTCTGGCTCACTACTTTCATCTTTTTCACATTCGCTTGATTTTACATTCTTTGACTCATATTGCCAACCTTGTGAGCCACAATATTCTGAATTAATCTTTTGAAACATTGTTTCGACCTATGGAAAGAGAAGATTTAAAAAAAAGAATAAACTTATATTTTTAACTTCATAGCGCAGTGTACGAAACCAAATGAAACAAGTGGAACTTGAGAAGTAATGATGAATTATATTTGGAATTTAAATTAGTTGCAGTTAACAGGTAAATTCTTTAGTTATTGAAATACTTATATTATTCTCTACAGATGAGTTCAACTTATTATTACAAAATTATTATCAAATTGATGGCCCATTTTGTTGGCAAGTAAAATTCTTCACGAATCCGTTTGGAAGAATATTGAACAATTTTATTCTTCCACTCAAATTTAGTGTCCTTCGATTGTTATAAAAAAAACAAATAAAATAGTATTATCTGCTATCAAGTATGACATTTACCTAGTTTCTACTATATTTATTTTTGTATCTTCTAAATTATTGGTATTTTTTAATGATCTGCAAGTATTGTTTGAATTAATTATTATAATATAATAATAATAATAA
>JAUKPT010005568.1:0-10353 GCA_032273505.1 Nanomia bijuga | reverse complement strand
CATCGATGTGCCATCTGCTTCGAGTTTGGACACAATGGGAGACAACACAAACACGTCTCTCGTTTACAAAATGTGTCAGACCGAGAGGTTCGATGGTTCTTCAGAGGCTGGTTAAATCCATCTAAAATGTTGGAATGGTAACATCCCCCACCTCCCACCCCAAGGGTCCTCAGGATCCGCTAAGAAAAGGAAAGAAAGACGCGAGAAGTACATTTTCATATTCTTCTCTACAATAATATAGGGGGCACCGTTATATTGCGACCATTTACTCTACTGGAAACATATATATATATTTCTTATTGGCATCACATTTCCAATTGGCTTTCATTGAAAAATGAAATTAGAAAGTTTGTAACCAATTTTTTGAAACAAATTTAAGATCAACATCTTCAAAGAAAAATCTGATCAATATCTACCTTAGTGCTATTAGGGGGAGGTCTTCCAGGGCCGCCGATTCTGCCATTCTGCTAAATTTTAGTAACACTTTCAGTATTCTGCTGATTCAAAAAAATATGTTCATTTCATCGTTTCCATTTAATTTTCATCCAAATTCCACTTCCACAGGTAAATTAATACTATATTAACTTTGCTAAACAACTGGAATAATCAGATAATCCTCGGATGAAAAAAAATAGTCTTTCTTGAGAAAAACAAAATAGAGAATTGATTTCAGTTGGTCGCTATTCTTATAAAAATAAGTGTGCTATGCTTTATTTGTGCAGAATTTGTGACAAAGCCCTGATAACTACCATCTTTTTTATGTGATTATTGAAAAGTTGCAGAGAATCTGCAAAAATATTTTTAGCATCAAAAAAACATGTTGAAGATTTTTGCTAGAAATTCTTAAGATATTATTCTGGTTAAGTCCCATTTCATGCTACAAGTCTAAAATTGGTTTAGCCTAAATTCAGCAAATAGTTTCAAATGTTTTCTCAAGACTTTTCAGAAATTTGTTAAGCAAAAAGTATAATAATTTTCCAGAATACAAAAATCTCTATTCAAAAGAATAATGAATCTTTGAAAAGAAGTCAAATGGCCTTTTCCTGAAAATATATCAGTAAATCACAATGATTAATCCAAAAAATCAGTTCTGACATCGAAGAGAATCTAACTAATCTTCCAAAGCCTTTCGAGAAGGGACAAATAATGATGAGTTTTGGCAGACTGTTACATCAATAATCGATTAACCTAGTATATCCAGTGATGAGAACTTAGGTCTTTATAAAAAAAAGAGACCATGTTTCCTAAAAAAAAGACCAAATAATGTTCTACCAAAATCTTCTGGATTGGCATCCTGATCGATTTTTTCGATTTACTGACGCAGGGGTGTCACAATTAGCGACACAACCTCTCGAAAAAGAAAACGTAATGGATTATTTTGATAGTGTTTTGATGGTGTTTTTGCGTTCTGCAAAGAAAGTTAAATTGTCTTTCGTTTTCTTAAGAGAAATGAATTTTTGCCATGAGTAAGAAAATTATAACACAAAATATATTTTTACCAACAAATTTTCAAAAAAAGAGACTCGGCCTTTTTTCAAAAAGTCTCCATTAGAGACCAAGTTACTAAATAGAGACCAAGTTCTCATCACTGAGTATCTGAAATCTATAACAGCAAATTTAACTTTAGCTTAATTTTGTTAGACCTTTATTTAAGAATTATAGTCCCAATGAAACCAGAAAGTGTTTTACACCACGAAAACTAAATAAAAAACATGAGAGTATTTCTTTCATTAAGCGTGATTTTGCTCTCATTAAGTGGCATTTGAATAACTCATGACTGCTATCATTTCGTGTACAAAGTAAATGTCAAAATTCACTCAAAGTGTAATCAATATTTAATGTGGAGATGTCAAGAGTTAAAAGGGCCATCAACCATGAATAGTTTAAGTCATTAAAGAGGGTCTATTTATAAAATGAGAAAACATGTTGAATAGACTACCAAGTGCTTTCCATGTAAACTTCAAAATATTCATATAATAACATTAAATATTTATGTGTCTGTATACTGTGATTTTTTCCTGTTAGTGTGTGTTTACATGTGCACAAGTTCAACATTGTTAAATTGTGCAATTGATGATACAGGAAAAAATAAATCAAACAATCCGCTCTTTTCCCTGTTTTTTCCTATGATCTAAACATCTGAAAAATAAGGAGCAAACCCCTAAAAATACATAAAATTCAGTATCATGAGAATTTTTCAAATGCTATCTAAGTGAACCTATGGATCTACAAGTCAGACTAGATCCATAGTCCCTGTCCCCCCCCCCCCTAAGTTTGGGCGAAGTCGTGACATCGGAATAATGGTCTTTAAGGGTTGGCCTTTAGGGGGTTTTGTCTTTTAGGGGGGGGGGGGTATATTATTTGATACGAAATTATCTTTTATGAAATAAGATTTTTTTTCTCTGATAATATTTTTTAAAAATAAATGTGAATAAAGTATCTTTGCAATGTCAAAACATTGAAAAGAACAGAACAAAAATTAATTCAAATGCATTATATTGTCCTTAAAATAGTTTTTAGGCCACTTCTTTGGGTACCGAAATTTGGGATATTATTTAGGGGGAGAGGTTGTTTATAGGGGGTTGTGTTTTAGGGGGGTTCAGACCCCCCTGTTATACTGTGTTATACAACTATGTTATAAAAACGCAAGAAAGTTAAGGAAAATATACATATCTGAAACACCTTAAACCATTGGGAGTGAGATATACCAGAGAAAATGATGATTTATCTATCTTATTCAACAATATACAAATATATTGCAACATATACTAATATAACAAAACAGATCATGGAAAATAAAATAAAGTTCTAATAATAAGTATACAAAACAATGTGAAATCAATAAACCTATTCAAAACATCTTGCCTGGTTCCAAAAAAACACAACATAAAACAAAACAGAAATTGAAAAAAAAATTGTTTTCAGATTGTGAACGAAATTGACATAATATCCTGAGACATGACTTTAATAAGCCATCTGGTATGGTACATGAATGGTAGAAACAATCTTGAAAAAGTATTTACTAGTGCAGAAAAATGGTCCTTGTTGATATGGGCAGAATAAGTCCTTTTCTTACTAACTTAATCAATTTTTCAAGTAAGTAAGTTTTTCCATCCATAATGAACATTTTTTTTCTTTTTATATATATACTGTAACATTTTTCCATTTTATATTTCACGATTGTATTGTTTAGTTTGTTAATAAATTATCCTCTTTTTTTTTCATGTAAGTAAATAGACATTTATAAATGCATGGCTAAGAAGTTCAGTATGGGAACTAAAACGTGTTACTCAGACTATATAAACTTTAAAAGAAATGCCTAAATAAGAAAATGGAAAATATGCAATATGTAAAGATATCATGAAATCAAATAAAAACTTCTTATGGTTTTTATTAAACTCAGGTTTCGAAATAATGATTCTCAACATCACTTAAGATGCTGTTAGATGATGATTTGATAGTATCACAATTATGCTTTTACTGAGGAGCATTATTGCAAATAGAATCCTGTAGTTTTTGATGAGTGATTGAGTTCCTGGATTTTTATCTAAATAGGATGCATGATTAAAACTCATATAGCTTAATAAACAATAAGACATTTTTAACACTGAGACAGACGTTTTAACCATATTTTGTAGTTTTTATAGATCTATGTTATTAACAACATTTTAAATGCAAAATAAAACTATTCTTCCCATGGACTCATATCAGTATCAATTGCTACACAGTTGTATGCAGCATATCTGATTTTCTCTTCGGCCATAGTAGCACTGCTGTATGATGGCAAATACAAGGTATGTGAGCATGTGGCTGATTCTGGTAATGAGTTGACAGGATTACTTGATTTACCTTTTGCAATGTATAGAGGAGTAGGTAGCCTTCGCCGTCCAGTAACAAACCGAAGAAACCTACTTCTATCTTCATTGGTAAAATTTTCTATCGCTTGCCATAAGTATCTTATTGTAACATCATTTTCATCTTCAAAATCTTCATAATGAGTCGACTTCTTTAAAGCTTCTAAGGTGATTTCAGGATCACCGCAGATTCTCTTCTCAACCTCTTGCCAAGTCATCAAACTCAATACAGCCTTGGGTACGACTTTTTCTAAACCAGTTCGAATGGCAAACACTTGCTCATTGAACTCATTCATTCTGTTCTCTTCTACTAGTTTCAAATACCTAAGTCTGTCTTCATATTTTACAAACTCATTTTCGCCATTTGGTTTGACTGGAATGATATTCCCGTTAGACATCACTGTTGTATACCTCAACATTTCAGCAATATTCTCTTTGAACTTCTTCTCGTCCATCTTTTGCAACGATTCGTGAAATGTTATCTCAGCAGCATCAACAGAATAATAATCTTCCTCGAAGGATAAGTTCTCTCGATTTAACATTTTCCATATAAATGGTGGAAGAGAAATAACTAGATTCTCTTTACCTCGTAAACAAGCACCCATTAAACTTCCAATCCACTCATATTTGGCAGAAAGTTTGCAATCTGTATTCGGGACATAACAATCCCGATGCACATTTGATGTTGCACTTTGATTCGGACTTTGAACAAAAAATGGCAAAGGGAGTGGTAAATCACTATTTTGTGAAGATGGGCACAACTCTTCAGCTAAGTCAGATATACTATCACGAAAACCGCCACCTTGATCGATAATACCTTCACCAATAAATTTACATTCCCACCATTGGTCATACTTTAGAGGCCATCTGTAATCAAGCTTGACTTCACACCTTTCTGGACGCAGTGCCTCGTATAATTGATTGAAAATAGCATATTTTGCATCACTATCAGACGTTGGATCAACAAGATGCTGAGCAGCCATATGTCGATTAACACAAATTTTAGGAGCGTTAGTTGGTGCTGGGCCTTGAGATTCTTTTAAACAGTTTTCGATTAATCCAGGTCTTTTTCTTGATAACGGTAATAATTGTCTAATGGCTTCGAGGCAAATATAAGTTCCAGCAGTAAATTCCCATGTTGGTAATAGGTACTGTATAACCCCATCAAATAAAGCCATAAACCTACTAATAGCAAGAGCTCTTCTGTATAACAGTTCACGATCTGTAACAGTGATAGATGATAGTTTAGGATAACGTACTAAATTCTTATCAAATAAGTTGCGGTTCAATCCATTTTGTTTATGCTTTGATGATATTAGTTTTAAGTAATGCAGACGACAATCAATACCATCATCCTTACATTCTTTGATTCGAATTTCAATAGTTGGATAGAACTCTGTTGCATTCTCAAGAACACAAACATCACCAGTGTGGTTACTATCAATTCTCACTTCATTTAACATTTTACTGGTTCCTGACTCAGTCGTACCATATGCAAGTACACGACATGGCATGTAATTATCATCTGACTGATCAACACCGATGACAAGACGCTGGATAACAACACCTGGAGTGATTGATAGTTGGATGTAATGTCGACCTAAACTACCGTCAGATTCCCAAAATGTATCAGGATCATCATCAAGTAAGTTATATGCTGATTCTTGCTCTGTTGATGCAGTAATTGATGTTATGAATTTACTTGTTCCACCTAAATACTGGTCATGTATTTTACAGTGATCAACCAAGAAGCGAACTAATTCTTCATCTGCTTCTAAAGACCAGTTGGGTGGAGGTTCACTCAGCCGTGTTGTTGCATCCATATCAATATTAATCGGTAAGGAAGCTGGGAGGATATGTAGCATATAGTTTGTATCAACTAGATTCTGCCATTTATAACATGCTTTTATGCTTCGACTACCATCAGCTTTTTTCTCATTATTGGATATCCATCCTCCAAAAATATCATCTTTAGTTGGTACCTGTTTCAATGCAACTTCATTCATTTCATATTTTGGGATAAGCAAAGGATTGTTTTCAAGTTTGTTATCACGTGGATGCAGAAGAATCCATGCACTGGTTTCTTCAGAATCTAAAACAACATCTATTACATTTTTGGCACTTTCTTTTGTAAGTTGTATCCAATCACCAGTATCATTTGAAAATTCTTCGCCATAAGCTGTTAATATGAATTCCATCGGATCACCAACATTTATTCCCCCTACAAGTTTACTATCTTTTTTTGTTGGGGCAGACCAAACACTGAAATGCAATGATGTCTTTGCCTTCCCATTGTAAACCTCTGGTGATAACACATAATCGATAGTGTATGGAATGTAACAAAGTTCTTTTGGAAGTGGTTTATTTTCTTTGATGCGATCTACTGTGTCTAACACGCATCTTATGCAAGCTAAACGTTTCCGAGCTTTATTGGGGCCCATATTAAGTCAGTCCTCCAAGATCTAAACAAAACAAAAAGTTTTCTTTAAAAAGATACAATTTAGTCAGTTCTAAAGTAAATACTTTCAAAAATAAAGTTCCAGTGACTTTTTACAAACACTTACTCATAAATTAGAATAAAAACATAGTTATACTTAATCAAAATATTTTTACCCAACAAAATAGTTTGACCCTTAGTACACCTCCACCATTAAGCTAGCTAGATAGACAAATATATTTTTCATAAATAATGTAACAAGGTTCTCAGCAAATGTCAGATATAAAATATCATGATTATCATGACAATATAAGACAAAAATCTAGAAAATATTATGATATTTTTCATTATTTTTCTAACTAAAAGTGTGTTGTAAATGTAAAATTCTTGTTAACTGCTACAAGGCTTTTAAACTCGAAACAAATATTTCTTGACAATGTTTGCCATGGTTGGGTAATCTTGGAAATTATAACTCTGAAATTTTCTAATAATTTTCTAATTTCCATATACTGGCAAAATAAAAAAAATATCATGACTATGATTATCATAATTATCACAGCCTAAAATAATTAATTAGGTCATCTTAGGCCATCTTTTTAAATGTCTCTGAAGTCTGATAGCAGCTTTTTTTGTATTTTTCTTGCAAAATCTGGGAACTAAAAACTAAAAACTCAACAACTTCTTCAGAGTACTTAAGTTTATATTGTGTTTTATCAAAATCAAAGAAATATGACAACCAAAAGTGGCTCAAAGTTGTTCATATAATTATAATAATAATTAGTATATTTCGTGCAACAGAAATTATGTGTTTCTCTATAGCATGCTCGAAATTTAATCATCTTCCACCACTCCCTCTAGGTAGTCATATTTGAATTTTAGTGGCAAGTCCTTCCAAATTATCGTCAAACCGAATTTAGAACGTGTTAATATTTAGTAGAAAATAGAAAATTTTAGGTTGAAAATTTACTGATTATGATATATCGATGGAATAACCTTGAAATAAATGATTTCAGTATCTGAAATAAGATTAAATGGATCATAACATTTAACACATGTCGGTATTTTATCAGAAAATCTGATTAGGCTCACTTTAAGTGAAATATCTTCAGTAAGGCATTATTTTGATTGATAATCTTGATGTTTATAAGTCTAGACATAAATGAAGATCTTGTGACACAATTAAGACCTATAAGAGATAAACTTATTTTTTCTCGAAAATTTGAAATTTTGTTGTGAGGACATTTTGAAAGGATTCATAAAATCACATGAAATACTTTCCATCCCTCTACTAGACCGTTGTTTTGATCCTTATGGCACATAGATTAGAAAAAAAGACTAAATTTTTTAACAGAGAATCTGAAAAAATTAGCTTTGCTTGAAAAATGGTATTGGATGTAGTTCAGTTTATAATCCAGGAGCAAACGTTCCTTAGTGCTGTTCTTGGGTTTAGCTTCAGTTATTGCAACTACCAGTGGTTCATATCTCTGAATGTGGATTGAAAGTTCATTCTTCTTCGGAGTTGTAAGCTGATCTGCGATGAGGAACAATATCTTGATGGCTGGTTCAGTGTGGATAGCAAGCTTCTTTTTTCGGGTGGCCGGCCTTATTTGATTTACTAGTTTTGGAGCATTTGAAACCGCATCATTTGGCTTGGTTTTCTTTTTCTTGTTAATTTTTATATGTTGCCAGGATATTCCGATCAGCATCAGTGATACTCTCAATATCATCAAATTCACTGAGGTCTTGGACACAATTCTCAGGGTGACGGGCTTTTTCGAATAACGCAAAAGTACCGTCTGGGTGATAAAAATGTGTAATGGTTTTACCTTTAAATGCAATATACTTTCCTATCCTTAACAGGCTCTTCTCGATTTGTTTTCTACATTGCCGTCATTTTGCTTTTCCAGCTTTTGGAAAAACTATACTGAAGCAGTATAGTCTTTCGTCATACTATTTTTTCCAAACTCTTCTTCAGAGCCTTTAAGTTTTCATAAGTTAGACATGTTTGACTTAGCAACTTTGCTATGCACCCTCGTCCTTGAAATTTGCTGATCGTTTTTCTATTTCCCTCTTGTTGCTTTCTCTTTGTTCAGGTTTAGTAGGGATACAATTCTTCAATTTATTTTCAACTAATTCATTCATATTTTTCTCAAGATTTATAACCTTAGCGTAGGCTTTGGCTTTGCGAAGATTCAGTATTGTCCATATTGGATCCTTCTTCTATGTTTTCAATTCTTGTACCATTCACAAATATTTTCTGAGAAATCAGCAATATCGTTTATCTTAGATTCTAGTTTCTTCTCCATGTTTTTATGACTTTCGTTTATCAATTTTTGGACGGTTTCAACTAATTGATTGAAGTCGTTCGATTCATTTTACGTCGAGAACATTCGAGAAGATCCTCCATTAAGAATAACCTGCTCATTGCATGAATTACATGAAACACATAAATTGCAAAGCAGCCACACTTATTTACTTACTTGTTCATCATAAAATTTATTGCATATCCATTTATTTTGCTGTATCAACATCGTCGCAGCCATAATACTCATACTTGTATTCTTTTGAGCTACGTGCTGTATGTTTTATCCTAAACATATTAGCAGTAGTATTGATAGAAGTGAGCTTAAAAGCTTTTTCATTATCTTTTTCATTAATAGTGGCTTTAAGCGCTGCTAACTTTAGATTTTATTTGATCCTCGATTAGAAATACTTTGTTGCGAGGAACATTTTTTCAGTAAATCATCATTCAGATCAGTTTCTATATCTGTGCTCTAATCGTGAAACTCTTGTTGTTGTTCCTTTATTTTGTTCTTGCATAGATTGATGAAGTTTTTGCACTCGTCATTACTGCAGAGCGCTTTCCTTAAGAAACCATTTCTTACGACTAATTCTTCATCGCAACTACTTCCATCAGTGTCGTTCTCCGTTGTTAAACAGTCATCTATTAAGAGTGGAATGTCATCAGGAAGTTGGACCAATAATTAACATTAACATTGAGTCACAATCAAAATTGTGCGAATGAATGGAATGCTGGAATTTAATTAATTTTCTGCGGAGTTGTATTGTTTAGAAATGTGCTTACTCTTATTAATTACCCTGTTTACGTAGAGTTGTACTTACTAACACGTTAATACGAATGCTGGGTTTTAATTGATTTGATTGCATTATAATCTTACTATTGTGTTAATGCGACCCTCCATTTTGAGACTTATCGACAAATGAAATCATCTCAACAAAGCATGTCGAGCATGCCACAGTTCAATAACTCACCGACAAACATGATGACGCCTACAATGCTGCTTCGATATGTAGTATTCTTCATCGTAATTAACCGACTGGCTGACTTCGAACAGTTGTGCCCGATGTCTTCTATTTTCATCCCACAGTCAGGTCTGCAGCCGTTGTTTGATGTGACAGCTAAGTCATTTTTGCTCTACCGCGGTGTTTTCCTAATTCCCCCTCCCCATGCTATGCCCTATGAATTGTAGGTGTTAAGGACTTCAGTCTGTGGTGCCTATTGAGGGGTTTAACATGCCCCTGTGTCTGACGTTTTCATTGGGATCAGCCTAAGCCCTTCCATATATGATATCCTTGAGGCAAGGAAGCTTTTGATGTTAGTGCGGTGATATAGTTAGGTCTGACCGCGGTTGCCCCTGCGTGCTTGGGACTTGTTATTGGTCTCTGTGGCCCTCCTTTTTCTGTTGGTTGCTCTCTCCTCTTCCTTTTTAGCGGGCTTCCGATCCTGGCCCCATGGCGAGTCTACTGTGCATATGCTACTGTTTCTTTGTTCCTGTTCATGGTGCCTGTCTAGCTTGGTCCTGCAGTGCCCCCTCCCCTGGCATGGCCAGGCGTTTGCTATAGCTTCAAGGTTTTCCCTGTCGCGGAAGGATAGGTTTTGGCCCAGTGGAGATAGGAACCGCTGTCGTGCTTGCCTTCTGCCAATGTGCCTCAGTTCTCCCGCCCCCACTCACATTCACTTCTAATATCCCCTCTCTTCCTTCAACTATTTTCCATAATTTCGCCTACATTCACGTGTTTACCCGCTTCTGTTGTTTCTAC
>JAUKPT010005567.1:0-10353 GCA_032273505.1 Nanomia bijuga | reverse complement strand
AGAAGTGGATATTTTCTGACGAGATACATCATAGGGAGCTCAAAAAAACTGTGTTCGATATGTGTAGGCAAAAATTAAATTTTCACCTATATTATAGCCCACTCCTATTGGTAAGGATCATTCGTCTTAGATATTTTCTGGGATGCTTTGAGCCTTAACCCTTAACCCCTATTTCTCGGGTTTTTGAAGAGAATAGATTAAAATGCTTTTTTTATCCAACCAAAAGAAATATTAACGTCAGCGGTTTGCAGTCGCTAATTGCGAATCGGGTTCCGCGAGTCGTTTTAATGCTACTGTTAATAGAACGATGAATCGTTTTATATATTTTTACCGTTTTCAAATCCTTATTTCGTACACTACACTATATAATGAACGGAAGAGTTGGGGTAGGGGAGGTCAGGGCCAGATCTAGAGTAAGTTGTAAACCTTAAATAGACAAGTAAAAAAAGCAAAAAATTATATAAAAGAAAGTAATTAGAAACAACTGGTTTCTAAGAGTGACGGTAAATTTTGATTGTTATGAAAAATGTATCTAGCTTACGTCTTTTTGTGTCAGTAAGGTTTACACTTAAAGGACCTTCCTTTAGATCCAGCCCTGCTTCTGCGTCAGTGATCGGTTCATGTCAACAATAGCTTCTTATCAATTTTCTTTAGTTAAAAACGATTTGATTTGCAGATTGACGGTACACTACAGGAAAAGAATCTGATCACAATTTTGGCTATTTAAGCCGTTTGATTGGTTCGAAATTACAGCATTAGGAAGCTAATAGGTTCAAATTCAATTCGCATAATTTGATATTTTTCAAAAACAAAAATAGATCCGTCCCTGGGGGAGGTTGGGGATAATTTATCCATCTCGTACTCAAATTTCGCCATTCTATCTCCATTATTTTATTTATCTTTTCTCTTTAGATAGGTTTGAGACTTTCCCTACGTTTAACACGATAGATTAATTCGCATACTACAGGTAGGTTGGACGAATTGAACTATAACTGGGCACCAATTTAGATTTGAAAGATATATCAGCGAATTGTCTATTAAGATATAAAAAAGAAAAACGCTATAAGAACTGTAAGATAAAAGATATATTTAACACCATAATTTAGATTTTAAACAAATTATCTGCTTTTAACACAAGTCTAATTTGTTGAAAAAAATGTCTATTATTACGTTTATAAGATATAATCGTATATTGATGTATTCTTTATCCGTATCTGACATTCAATTTAAGAATCTATTTAGCAAATCACCATCAGGGAAAGGCTGGACGTAAAATCATTTTTCAACTACAAATTTACATCGAAATGTCTCAAACAGTAAGGAATCACCTCAAAACATTGCCTAATTTAGACTATTGACTGGTTGAACATTACATCATCGAGATACTGATTGGTTCATTTAAAAATCCTTTTTGACTTCAAGAAAAGAATCCAATTGTGACCTTTTAGTCTGCATTAGACAAAAGTTTGAAATGATCCCTAATATAATTTATTTCTTATGAAATATTCTTTTATAAACTCTGGTTGTAAAAATAATAAATATAAAGAAATTGTCAAATTAAGAGCAAATAAATTTGAAGAAAATCATGAATATCAAAGAAGTTTGAAAATTAGCTCCATTAATTAATCTTTTATTAGGACTCGACTCGACTCGACTCGGCTCTGTTGCAGAAAGAGAAGCGACCAAGTACTAACACTAAGGAGGAGTACCAAAGTCGTGAATTAACGATTGTATGGTAATTAGTCTCCAGTGACATGCATGGATTAACTTTTCTCGTTTTTTAACTTTTTCTAATGAATAACATTATTTTTATGTATCTATCTATCATTTAGATATGAATATCGTTTAATAATGTTTGAAAATGTAGTTGCACTACGAAATATATCACATATATATCACATCATGTTATCAAGAGTTTTAATATACTAATAAATGATTCTGGTGCCCTTTCTAGTGGTAAAACGTTTCAAATTCTTGTATAAGGCTATGGGCCCCTCCCCCTCCATAACTGGGGCTGAGGAAATCTGACAAAATCTGACAAAATCTAGCAAATCTGACAAATCCAGATAATCTGACAATATCTGACATAATCTGTCATAATCTGACATAATCTGACATATTTTGAAAATTCACTTGTCGAGAACGATGTTTTGAGCATGTTTTAGCAAAGGAATTACACGGTCATTTTCTATAAAATACAAAGAAGAAAAAGGTCCTCGCCATTTGGAGGCCAAAAAACATGACATCGGCTAACATACCATCGGCAGGTATACGCATGCGTCTCATTTGAAACCAGCACAGACACATACATTCTACTCATAACTCAAACAAACAAACTGTTTTGATCAGATATCCCATAACACACAAAAGATAAATTATCAAAAATGTCAAGCAAACATGAAATCAGAAAGCAAAGCAAGCAGAACACACAACACAATACAACACAAACTCAGAACATAAGCTCAATTCGTTTTAGTCGTGTTTATTAATTATTATTTACTAACGATTTCGATAACGAACAAAATATCAGTTAGTCTACAGACACGGAAAAAAAAGAAACTTTGATGAAACAGAATAATTGATGTTTGGACATATAAAGGATGGTGGGTTGTATGTATTTGATAATATGGACATTAAATTGAGAGTTAGAATAAAGACCAATTGGAGAGATTTAATTATCATTTTGGTGTTAAAACAAGTTTTGGGATTCAAATGATAGAGAGATGAAATAATGGACTACTTTTTTCTGGAAAAGAACTGCACTACAACCAGTGTATAGATCGGAGCAGAATTTCGGCCCGGAGAAAGCTGAGGCTTTTCTCCAAAAAAAATCGAATAGACTTGGTCGGTTAATTCAAATATACTGTACATACTTGTATGGATACCACAATAGTCGATACTTCCATTGATAATTCATGGGCTTAATGGCTGGAAATAGTTGTTTCAGATGATTTAGAAACCAAAATTTTCGTCACCGCCCAACCATGGTTGGCGGCAATTTTTATTTGTCGGCATTTCAATGTTTGTGCGGCCCCAACTCATTTTGTTCTATGCAAGCGACTGGTTGTATATGATGTATACTTGCGAATGACGCGTAATTCGCATCGGACGTCGTAGAAAGCCAGGGGCAATGAAAACTCTCATTGGAGCAAGCTGGAACTATTTTTGCTACGGGGCGTACACTAAATTACATACAACACAATGGCGGATATGGAATGTATTCAGTGTATTCACGAAGAGAATGTGGCGTTAAGGATGCTTCTCACCCACATCCAACCATAATAAGCCTTCTGTTTGACCAGTCGTGAGTGAAATCAATATTGAAGATACTTAGGACCAGATCTGCCAATGCATCAGCACGTGTAAACTACACAACACCCAAAGGTCACTTCTGTAAAAGACTCTTTTCTTAAAATAGAGAACAAGTTATAATGGAGACGAAATGACAAATCGCTGAAGTGTACAGCTTGCAGATATTATTCGTGACGTCAATCAGGTTTAAATCATAGGGACAGGGCGACGCTGCGGATTTTTTTCATCTATACTTCCAGCGCACCTCCCAAGTTGAGGCAATTTACTAAGCACTAATACTTTGGCTGGGATCACAGGACAACACACACAACATTTAACACTGAACAGAACACTACGTGGGACTTTCAAGCTAACGAAGCCGCCGGGACAAGCTCCAGCAATATAGTCTAGTGGCTAATCCTACTTAATTTTAATCATATATAAATCATATGCCTCGACGAGAAATCGAACTGCGGTCATAGCGGTGATAACGTAACGTATTAACCACTAGACTAAGCGCCCACAAGGTGTGGGCCTATGGAGACCACTTAACCCAGTTAACCTCAATTGAAGGCACTGGAAACGAGTGTTTTGAATAAATTTCGGTAAATTTAGGCGAGACCATTAGGAAGACGCAAGTTTAGAAAAATCCCGATCGACCGACTCAATTTATTTGGCGGCCTCGGTCGCAGACCGCTTATTTTTACTTGGTGTCGCCTAAATGGAATTATAACGTAATCTACTTACAGGACCAATACCAGCTCTGCTTTCTGATGCGACTTGAAATTGATACGACGTTCCACCTTTAAGGTTTTCCATGACGAATTCCAAATCAGGTCCATGATATACAAGTTTAAAACCTCCCCCTAGAACAGAAAAAACAAATAAGAAGTTTCTTTAAAGTAGGGCTTTATTATACTGATGTAAACAAGTACCGTGAATCCTCGATTAAGCGCCGCGGCGTTTATTCAAAACTCGAATTCTTTCATGCGGAGCTTATACGAGGGTGGCGCTTATTCAAAAACACAATATTTCAAATACTACTTTGTCAAACAACCAACCTTCATTGTGTGATGTATGGAGAAAAACTAAATTAAGTCATTTTGAAATAGAAGTCGTCTCTATTTCCCTATAAAAGGGAATATCTCGATTAAACGCCGCATTTCACAACTATGGTGCGGTGCTTAATCGAGGGCGGCGCTTAATTGAGGACGGCGCTTAATCGAGGATTTACGGTACTTTAAAATGAGTAGAAATTTGTGAGAAATGGTGGTCAGTGAATTTATTTCAATAAAATGCACTCGACTTGGGCTCTTAGCGAGGGCACAATAACTATCGTTAGGCAATGATGACGGGTCGACCCACGCCCCGTGAGAGAAATTGGGTAGTCAGTTGGTAGCTGACGAAACACTAGGAGGTGGGACTTAAGCCATTGCCTCGATAAACACGTAAAGAACTTGTGCATGGCTGTTCCATCATAAGTGCAAACCATTCGCCTAAATTTCAGCTTAGGCTGGATGTTCTTATACAGCTGAGCATTCCCCAAAGAAATTTGAGGAATGGAAGTTGTGGGTAAACATATCCCTAAATAATGACATGATTCAGTGAGTGAAAGAAAATATTTGTGAAGAATATGACGATTATTTTATGATAGTTCTGAACTGGAAATGGAAGCATTATCAAACACTAGTACATTAGGAATCATGTCAAAATGGTCCATTTTGTTACATAATTGTGACATAATTGTGACATTTCATATGTGATGTTCAACCAATTAATAGTCTAAATTAGACAAACTCTTGGGATCATTAAATACGTAGATGTTCATAGAAAAGCAGACATTTAACCTTTTCCTATAGAAACGCTCAACACGAAAGACACGATTTTCGGTAATTTTAGAGCAATTTTCAATGAAAATTAGGAGATTTTCAGAGAAATGACAATAAAAAGCCATAATTTTGAAAAGATGTGCCATTGCGAACACAATGGAAAGCATGCCTAAACAAGGGAAATGTATTACTGCTGACTCTCGATAAGTTGAATCCCGGATAAATTGAACTATTTCTTCGGTCCCGTGAACTTCCTTTAAAAAAACTATCTTATCTTATCCGGATAAGTTGAACCCTGGATAGGTTTAACCATATTTTCGGTCCATTGCAATGTTTTCCTTCGGATAAAATAATTTTATGTTGTTCTTTTATTTGCTCAGAAACTCATTTTTTCGTGACCCATCCATCTTCTATAATTATTATTCTACTCAAGAAAGAAATATCGCTCTAAAATGTGTGCATTTATTAATACACTGAATACATTCCATTATCCGCCCATAACTCCGCCCTACTCCTCAAACACGCACAAGTACTTAACTTGCATATTTTGAAAAATATGGGTATTTGGTCCACGATCTCAACTTCGAATAAGTTGAACCTCCCGATAAGTTGAACTTTTTTTCGGTCCCATGGAGGTCCAACTTATCAGGAGTTAACTGTAGTAACAAAAAACTTATCTAGTAAAAAAGTCACTCAGCACTAGGGATCTAGATATTTTGTTAATTTGAAAATTTCCAGGAGCCTTTTCTGAAGCTTTACTGGGATTATAGGGATTACAGGGAGTACAGGGCCTTGTTGCTAGACTTGCAAATCTATTATGACCCATAATAAAATTCATTTTGATCCCTGTGTATTTTTTTCAAGTATTTTTTCGAAGAAAGGGATTTGTAGGACTTTTTTGAAAATTATAGGGCATTTTGTTAAGTTCAGGAGCATTTTCTGGGTTTTCAGGGAATTCGGGGATTGATGGTCGCCTTGCAAATCTATACATGACCCATAATAAAATTCATTTTGACCCCTGTGTATTTTGTTCAAGTATTTCTCCTAATAAAAATGCGAGCTTTTTTTTGCATGATCAATAAACCATAACTTTACAAAAAAAAGAAGAAGAAAATTTTTTTTAAAAAAGAGCTTTTTTTATATTTTTTTTTCTTATTCATTGCCAAAAAATGTTCTTTTTCTTTTTTTTTCATGTATAATAAGATTAAAGTAAAAATAAAAACTTTGATCAATGGTATTTTTTCAGTTCACAATGATGCAGCTGGAACTAGTTGCATTACCAAAATAGCACTGAAAAAAGGATACAAACCATATAGAACCAAAAAGACTTTCTTACCTGAGCATTTTGATATACCTAACACAGAAAGATCATAACATATTTGTTCAGGAGATCTTTGTCCTTTTTAGCATGTGACAAAAGCAACAAAAAAATACTAACATATAACAATTCATGCGTAAGGCGGTCAGTAACTAGTGAAAAGCATGTAGTAGGAAGTAGACCTCGAGCCAGAACCACCACCCACTGGTACCCTAAAGACCAGCAGCATAGCACAAAAATAAATAAATAAATGAAATACTATTACCTCCACCATCGTCCATTTGTAGAATATACCCAGTAATCTCATCTCCGCCATTATCTTTTGGAGGATCTACACAAAAAATAAAAATAACATCAGAAGATGATTTTTGTCAGCAATAGATCGAGAACATCACATCATCAAATTGAAGTGTATCCAAAAAAATAAGTGTCCTTAACTTTCTAAAGGAGGAAACCTAATGATGACCATTTAATTTTCAAGGGGTATTTATTTCAATTTCATAATTAGAGTAGCAAACCATTTCCATTCAATAGAGTTCAAAAGAAGTCTAGTATTCTTGAAAACAAAATACAAAAAATATTAGGAGACTAAAAAGTCAAAAAAGTGACTAAATGGAGACTAATTTTAGTCACCTAAAAGGAGACCTATTTGGGAACGTTTAAATTGATTAGAATCAAAAATTTGGTACATTGATAAGAACGAAGCCATCATGCAAATTCCCATCTTCTTCAGAGGTTAAAGGACTTAAAAGAATAGATCGCTGTCTAAAAACAAAAACATTGCAACCCCAATCCCTGTGGCTAAGAGACTCTTTTCGACACATCAAAATTTGAGGTTTCAAGATTACAGGGAAAAAAAAGTCAAAAGTCTTAAATAAATGCAAACTAAAAGGATTCGCTAAATTTATTTTTGAATTCTTTTTTGCATGAAAAAAGTAGTTAAGTTAGGGTCCATTAGACACCCTGTTCAGAGTGGACTAGCGATTTGTGACAAAGCTATGATGTACATAGAAGAGCATATTTTGCCGTCCATATGTGTTCATTCATTTGCTAAAAGCAAGATGAAGAAGAAATAGAAAATAGATTTCATCTGCTCAAAGACCACAAAGTAAAATCTTTTGAATCTTAAAATATTGTGAGATCCAGATGACCATTGTTTAAGGAAAACCTTAAAATTAGAATTAAAACAAAGTCTTTTATGCTGAAATTCACATATGCATTTAATAAAGTAACCTCAAACTTTTTAAGAAAAAATCACACCAAAACACAACTTATTTCTAACATATTTTTCTGATAACTCAACTATTTAATTTGTGTATGCTCTTCTTTATGTTTGCAATAAAACAACAACCGTAGACCTAGGGCTTTTTGAGATTCCTCAACTATTTGAAGACATTTAGTTAAAATATTTGTTTTTTTACACCACAAGCAATGTTAACGTGGTTAGACTAATAAAGAGCAGGGCTTGGATGGGGCTAGAAGGGAGGTTTGGTTAGTTAGTTAAGGGTTTAAAAGAACACAGAATCATGTAAAACTTTTTACTGGAAAATATAAATTGGCCAAAAATCAATATTTTTTGATGCGCTTTTTTTTTGTTAGGTTCGTATCAATGAGGAGATTTAATACAATAATAGATGATTTTTTTTGGAAAACGTTTTAAGTGAGGAAATAAAAACACTTTTGTGAATGTTGAGATTTTCATTTTTATAAAAAGACGAAACCTGTAAGAGGGTTGTTATAATGAAATATATATAATTAAGGAAATTTGTCGAATAGTAAGTAAATAATATTTTGTTCTATATTTAAACCATGTCAATGTATAACTTTCTCGAGGTCTAGCTACGCCCCTGATAAAAAGGAGCAGGACCTAGGTGGGTCTAGAGGGTGGTTTGGTTTGGTTTGGTTTTTACATGGTGGCCACTGCTTTTGGAGACAAAAATTCCAGGTCTTTTCTAGGTTTTGAAGGAATTTTGTACTTAAATTCAAGGTTTTCAAAGAGAATTTCAAGGTCCTTATTAAGCATCAAAATCTATAGTGAGGGTCAGAAAGGATGTGGGATATGTACAATATGAATACAAAAAATGAAGAGATGTAGAATAAAAGAAAATGTTTATTATATTGAATGCATCAGATCAATATCAACAAAAACTGAGTTAAGATTACAATAGTCTAACCAAAAAGTGAGGATGCCTTCGCAACTTTTCAATTTTATTGAATGTTTTTCACCATTAATGCACTTTTTCAAGGAATTCAACGTGCCATTTCCAAATTCCATGCAATTCAAGATTTTCAAGGTTTATTCAAGGCAGTGGCCACCCTGGTTTAGAGTCAAAGAGTTACTTATATTGTATTCTTATAGAAGATAAAATTATGACATCAAAGGAAAAGTTATATCTCAGAATGTTTCTAGACCACCTTTCAAAGATTCTTTCCATTTTACTGTATATAATAGGTAAAATATTATCTTAATTCATGAGCTATATTAAACTGCAAAAATTCACACTTTTCATTATTTTCAAACTCAATTTGTTTTTCAAAGTTGCACAGCAAATTCTTCTCTAATAATGTGAAGCAATCCAAAGTTCTCAATAATGAATAAAACATTGATAGAATTAAAATTCATCGTGAATTGAAATCAATCAAATATCGCCACAACGACAATAATATTAAAGATCATCTCAAAAACATTATCTATTGATTGGTTGAATATTACATCATTAAGATCATTGTGACATTTTCAAATGAATCAATCAGATTCTTCATGACGTAATATTCAACCAATCAATGGTCTAAGTTAGACAAACTTTCGAGATAATCCTTTGATGATATCTACGAGACATTAAAACCACAATCATTCTGGTTGGGATTATTTCGTGCTCATGTTACACGAAAACATGATATGGCCAGCTTATCATCAGTTTCACATACATACTACTCTACAAATATAATTCAATTTATTGATAATAAAAGTTGTGGTAACAACTCTCACAATATATACGATACGGAATTCCAGACCACACGCAACACACAATGTGTGAGAATTTCTATTTGGCAGAGTATTTAAAGGAAAAGTGGGTTAAAAAAATGGGCATAATCAGGGTTTCACAATGCAAAATCTTTTAAAGCGACACCCGGCGAAAATATTTCCAATGTAAGCAATACATACCATGGATAAGAATATTAGGCCAGCGAACAAATTTTGTAAAGCCCTCCCCCAACCCCAAACCCCAACCCCCAACCCCAACCCCCAAGGCCGTCCACTTCCCAAAGTGATGTTTGGCTAGGTTTGAACTGGTTGTACTGTTGTGAAGTTGAATACACAATTTGAGTAAGGTACACACACCTCTCCGACTACATTCATTTACTTCAAAAACATCATTGTACTTTCAAAACAAGTCTGGGAAGTGTGTAAAGATTTGTTTTTGACATCCTGAATAAAACATCATTTTACTTTTCCGAATAAAACGAATTCGTGTGGAAAAATTTGCCAATGGAATTTAAACTAAATCAAAGGTGAGTTGGATTTCAGTCAATCTATGAGTGATTGCCAACGGATTATAGGTAATTTGATTGGTTGAGAATTACACCATCAAGAATCTGTTGGCTTCACATAGATTTGACAATTTATTAAAATAATAACATTTTTGAAAACAAGTACCATTCAAAAGGCAAATTTACCTAGACAATCCTTCATCCTCATAATGTTAAAACTAAGAAGTTGGCAAAGATAACGGTTCTCATGGATCAACAGATGGGAGAAAAGTTATGAAAGCCATTTGATGCCAAACAAAACTAATTAAAGACCACACACGAGACATTAAAACACACACACAAACACACACAAACACACACACACACACACACACACACACACACACACACACACACACACACAAACACACACACACACACACA
>JAUKPT010005566.1:0-10353 GCA_032273505.1 Nanomia bijuga | reverse complement strand
CATCAATTTTTGGTAAATATTCATGAACCGAGTGTGACCCAAAACATGGGCTACCTCTCAACCAAGCGTGGAAGTTTCAAACCTATATTTACGGACGCAAGAGCAATCTTTGTCCGTTTTCAAATTTTCAACCTTTTTCCACACAGTAAACATAATGTTTACGTTTTCCGCAAGCCTCATAGAGGCCCAAAACATTATGAATGTGGCTTTTTCTTACAAAACCGAAGGTAGACTTATATATAAACTACCTTTTTAAAGTCAAATTTCTTTTTTTGAACAAGACCGGAGGATACGCTATGACACTGAATCATCTGATCGGTGAAAAACATAAATTCCTAAAACCACTGAAATATAGTGTTAAAAAGGTTTATACGTACCCTAAAGAACATGTCTAGAACCTTTTCAACTTTTTAACTCACTTTATCGTCCGCAAAAGGTTCATATGCCGTAAAGTGAGATGTGTTCGTACCATGTTTTGTGTTAAATATGTTCATAGGACGGTCTATTTTTATTATATAAACGGCATAATTTAATGTTAATATTGTAAAACACAACACACAATCATAACCCACCCTTAACATGTTGTGGAGAAGTGTTGAAATCGACAGGATGACCACAGACGGGGTACCGAGGACTTCCCTAAGAGCTGCGGCCCCCAAATAAGCGCGTTTCTTTCCGATTTCAACCTTTAGAAGCAACATGTACCTTTTTAAACAATTTCAACAATTTTGAGCAAAATCGCTCAAAATCGTTTTGGCTTTTTCCCGCCAAAATGTTTTTAGGCATTTCTCGTGTAAGAATAGATCTAGTCTTAAACGTTTTCCGTAGCTAAACACAAAAAAAATCCATTCCAAAAAGGCTCAATTTTTATCTAACCAAATCAAGTCGACTTTAGTAGTGTTGGTAAGAGAATTTAATTCTAACTATTTTTCACTACAGCGGTCACTCATAGAAATGACGTCTATATCATTAGATGGGGGGGTAAATAGAGGTGTCAAATATCGAAATATTAGTAACAAAAAATGTAAAATATCAGAATATCAATTGTGAAATGAAAAATAATCTAGAAATTCAAGAAAAAAATAATCGAAAATATCGGAAAATCGGTAAAAAAAATAATATCAGAATATCGGTAACAAAAAGGTCAATTATCGGAATGTCGGAAACCGCTCCCCTCCTATAGATGATTTTTAGTGGTCTTAAAGTATCTGAAACTATAAAAATTTCAAATTTAACACCAATCTATTACCTGTTTTTGAACAAAACACATTTCATCCTTAATCTCGAAATTTTGAAAATAATTCTAAATGTACATACTGCCTCTCACCTTGACAGAATTGCTCTATTTAATTGATTGCAAATTACATTATGAAGAATTTGATTGGTTAAATTAAAAACGGCACAATTTGCCACAATTCATTACATGTTATACTAATATATATTCGTCTATTCTGAATATTTTTTAATTATTCATAGTTATTCAAGTCCGTAGTGAATCAATCCGAAACGAATTTCGACACTTCAAATTTTGTTGTTGCAGCTTATTTTAAGCAGACATATGATTCTGTATGAGAATTTTCAGTTGCGTGTCCAGGAGGATCAATTAGTATTAGCAATCGCATTAGAAGGAGGGCAATTAGGGATTAATTGCCCGAGGGCTAGCCAGAGCCGTTGCACGACTAAAAATGCGATTCCTAGTTAATCGTATGCCCCGAAAAGAAAAAAACAGTTATTTATCTGTTAAGTTTTTAATGACTTCCAAAAAAGTAAAACCTGAAAATGATTATTTTCTTGAGTTTTTCAATCGAATGTCTTACTCTAATCAAAAAATGTTTCAGCTCCGATCACAAACAGCGGGCGATTACAAAACAGCGGGCCAAAACAGCAGCCAAAACAATTACAAAATATTGGCAGGTATACGATTAATTTCTAGAAATTGATTTTCAATCTATCATCAGCGCTATTGCTTTGATGATAATTCTTTCTGGAAAACTAAGATTTTTTCGTTATTACATTTTCTTGATTTCAGATGCCTGATGGTGGCTGAAAAGGACAAACTATTGTTTGCTAGACATTATATTTAATATAATAGTTTCGTCATCACTACTCGATGATGACTGGAAAGGACAAACTATTGTTTGCTAGACATTATATTTAATATAATGACAGTTTCGTCAGGTACCGGGGGTCTACAAACCTTTACATTATGCAACACTACTCGATTTTGTTTCGAGTAATGAAAAACTCTTGATTCCTTCTCGATGAAAGATCAACCAGCAAAAACACTGAGCTGTGCCACCGGAGATGCCCCCAAGGGAACGTCGCCACCGGAGATGCCCCCAAGGGAACGTCGCCAAGGGAACGTCGCCAAGGGAACGTTGCCAAGGGAACGTCGCCAGACAGATCTAACGACGCGACGACGCTTAACAGGCAATGGCCGCTAAGGGGAGGGGGCTCAGCTCAGCTCATGTCTGCTAAGCGGTTAGAAAACCTTAAAATCCCTGAAAATTGGTGCATATGACATATTTGTGCAACATTGTGTGAAAAAAACGCGGATGTGTGTGTTTCAACTGCTTGACGCATGGTTAACGCAATTCTCATCATCAACTTGGCTGTTTTTCTTTCAAAGTTTGTTATTGGTCCAAAATATTACACGTGTTAGGGAACGTCTCCAAATAGATCTGTCGACGCTTAACAGGCAATGACCGCTAAAAGGGGGAGGGAGGGGGTCAACTCATGTCTGCTAAGCGGTCAGAAAACCCTAAAATCTCTACTTTTTTAATGCAAAACCCCTACAATTTCCCTAGGAAGGAGGAGAGGGTCAAATACTTTTCGGTCATTACCTCTTAAGAGACAATGGATCTGTTTGGAGACGTTCCCTGAGTCAACAAGACTTATAGAGATTTCAGTAAAATTGCTGAGCGAATGGGAGTAAAATTGTTGAAAATGTTTTTAAAAATAATGTGTGTTTTTTTATTAAACTTTGTTGGGCTGGGCCATTTTCTCGGGTATTTGAATGCAATGAATTAACGTAAGACTTTATATGAAGGGCAGTGCTAGGGGGATATTTTGGGATAATTTATCTGTTTGGATGGATTTTACACAAGGAAGGGGGACTCTGCCCCAGTCCAAATAGGATTAAAAGAATTCTCCATCTGGGACACTTCTCTATATCTATCTAAGTCCCAAGCTTAGCTTAAACAAATACGAATGTATAGGACATATCCTTGGTAATCATTTAATTTATAGCCTGACTTCCAGCGCTTTAATAGAGAACAAACTTAATTACTGTGTTATGTATGCATAATAATCACGAAGGGCAGACTTCTTTCCAATATATGGTAGTAATATCAATTGCGTCGTACTGATAAGAGCGCCAAAATCCAAAACGCTCTGTCTAGAATTTTTGAAAATTAATCATATACAAATAACCAACAATGAAATGTTGGTTAGGGATCGTCGCCAAATTTTGGCTAATTCAGCCGATTGATTGGGTGAAGATTACATCATCAAGATTCTGATTGGTTCAAGAAGAATCGTTTGTATCATTTTTGATTTTGACAAAACATCAAATTGTGACATATTGAATTTAACCAATAAGCTCTCCGATGATGTTATTTCTAACCAATCAAACGGCATATAGCGTTTGCTATATGCGACATATTGTTGGGATTCCTTTTTTTGGGAGGGGGGGGGGTGCCCATTAGCAGCCGACATTTATAGATAGGGTAAACCAACAAAACATTAGACATTACATGTTTTATAAAATATATTCCATCTTCTAACAACCGTACAATTCCATTCTGACGCATGGATAGTTATCGTAATCGGATTCAACCGGAATATATCGGATGTAACGGGCTTTGATCGGATCTTCGAATTTGTTTAAAACTGGTGTCGAATGATCACAGTTGCCAAAGTAAGTCTAGAATTGAATGAAAATGATTAATGTGAAAAGCGCCAAACATTCAAAAGAAATTTGAGTATTGTTGGTCCAATATGGGTCTCAAGAATCCATTGTCTCGTCGGCCTCGTGTTTGAGTTCAACCGATTGATTGGTTAAAGATTACATCATCAAGATTCTGTTATGGATTGTCTACAAATTATCGATATTTTGCAGACCAGATTGTAGGATACAAAATGCTACAACCTCCTTAGCTTCCCTGGTACCGGGAACTCTGATAACATGTTCATAACAAAAGGTATTGTGCTTGATGACGTACTTCATCACATCCTGAGAACATACATCAGGGGTCATCTCAAAGGTTTGTCTAATTGAGACTAATGATTGATTAAATTTTACGTCATCAAGCTTTCATTTAATATGATCATCATTTGTATTGGTTATAAGCGGCGAGGTAACCTACATAGAGAAGACCAACACTTCTAATTTAAGCATTTAAGCTACAACCTCCTCAGCCCTCCTGGTAGTGGGAACTCTGATAACATGTTCATAAGAAAAGGTCTTGTGCTTGATGACGTACTTAATCACATCCTGAGAACATACCTTAGGGATCATCTCAAAGGCTTATCTAAGAACCTGAGATCCTGAAAGGCTTATTGAGACTAATGATTGGTTAAATATTACGTCATCAAGCTTTCATTTGGTTCCTTCAAAAATGTGTTTTGAATTTTGGTAGTGTGTGTTTCTACTTACTCTGTCTTTTCCCTTCTCTTGGTGTGTGGTGAATGTTTTTCCATCGTTGCTGTATTGAATTTCAAACTCTGCAACTCGTTCGAAGTATTGGTCGCGACCTGGGGAGAGAAAGGAAATGTATTCAAAATATTGCTTTGATTAAACAAAATACTTCTCGTATTCATTTTTATCGTAAAGTCTTTTCAACTGTTAACAAGTGGTGAAGAGAAATGTTATGAACGAGTTTCAAGTGTAAATACTTAGGCCAACATTTTTCACTCTCTTTGCACTCTTGGAGAAAAGTTAAGACTAAAAAGACTAATTACACTAATTACAATACACCGGTTTGCTTACCTCCCTTTCTGTGATATACTGAGATATACTGAGAAAGAACTTTTACCATCATAATTACAATACACCGGTTTGCTTACCTCCCTTTCTGTGATATACTGAGATGTACTGAGAAAGAACTTTTACCATCATAATTTTAAAGGTGTATTACATGTTATGTATGTATATCTAATTAACTTGCAAGATGATAAAACAGCAATTTGTGTACAATATAGAATTTCTTTTCTATTTTCAAAACAATTTCTTTTTCTGTTCTTTCTGAAATCAAGCACGGGGTGGGAAATATATCCCCAAAGTCCTAATCCTGGACTCTTCTTACTCCGGTCGTTGATTGTGGTGGGAGGTTTATAGGGGTACTTTAGGACGCCCGGACGTCAAAAAACCATAAACCCCTAGGACGCCTGGACGCCTAAATAAACACCCCCAGGACGCCTGGACGCCAAAATAAGATGGTCATAGGAGGCGGACGCTTTTGGAAATGAGTCAAAATACGCCGGACGCCATTTATTTCAGGGACGAAGGACGCCTGTGAAAAAGTGTCATATGACGCGGACGCTTATAAAAATAGGCCAAAAGACGCCAGACGCCAAACCTATAACCCCCCTTATGACGACGAAATATGGCAGTTTCTGTTACGCGGTGGATATTTTCTGGACAGGTTACAAGTCATTTTTCATGTCAGCGTTCCATCTAGAGAAGACCGACGAAATTTCAACAGAGTTTTCTTTTGTATTAATCGAACATTCAGAAATTGAATGTGACTAATCCGTTAAGCAGAAAACCTCTTACTTTATTGGTAGAAAGTTTCGCGGGTGGAAAGTTTCGCGAGTTCGCGAGTGTTTTGGCCATTGGCGAAAGTTTATACCCGCGAAATTTTTCTAAACATTAGTGACTCGTGGAAGTTCATTAGCTTGATTTTTAGCTTGATTATTATTAAGAATTGCCCTCATTCGTTTTATTTTGCCAAAACATACAGGGTGTCACGGAAAAGCGGAATCAAACAACTCGAAACAGCAATAATTAATTCAATATGCCTATTGACTATTGATTACCTTAGGTCAAAAAAGTTTGCAAGCACAAAAAGTCGCGAAAATCTTTGTTTTCGTCCAGTTTTTGTTAACGTTGTTTATTTGTTTGTTTCTGTGGACCTCTGACGTCAAATCTTCATTCTTTTGTTCATCTGGACGTCAATCATAAAATAAACAGAAAAAAAATGAATAATCAAAACATATAATAAAAGTAAAAAATCCTAAAAAAATATCTTGTAAAAAGATAAAAATAATTGAAGATTGAATAAAAAAAGAATTCTCCGTTCACTTTTGGCGCCATCTATTATTGATACGTACGCAATATTTTATTAAACTCCGCCCACACGCCTTGTACGTAAATTTAGCATTTCACTGCCTCACTTATATTTACATATTCAAAAAATTACAAAATCACCTTTTCCCCTCTTCATTTCATATATTATCTTACTACCTGTCATGTCACTTTTCCTATCACCATCACCATCGTCTCAGACGTTTTGTTCCTTTGTAGTACGGCGAACCATAGCTGTCTCACATATATCATTTCTAATGGCGTTACTTTTTATCTACCTATTCGATTAACATTTTCTCGCTACATAGCAAATTATTCAATCCTATCATCCCTTTTACCTTTTCTATCTAATCATATCATTTTTACGAATACACATTTGTATCAACCCTTTCTTCATTTCTTTGTTTGCCTGCTTTCTAATACCGCACTTCCTCCTTCAACTCGGGTGTCCTTCAACTTCGGGTGTCCTAGTACCCACTTTCTCTGTTTTCTTTTCTCGTTCCAGTTTTCCTACTCCCCCCTTTCTTAATTTCCTAATTTCACCCCGCAATCCCCACTACCTGCTTACCATTTTCCCACTTTTCCCCAACGCGCTACCCGCTTTCTTGTTTTACCGCCATCTTATTCCCCTCTTCCTTATTACTTTTCCTATCGACCCCAACCTCACCACATCCCATACAAACACACAAACTAATCAATAAAGACTTAAAGTTTATTTTTGATATCATTTATTTTTTATCATATATATATACATATTAAAACAAAAGAAGATTGATTCTAGTTAGGAATCAGATCATCGATGCTTTCTCCCTTTTCTAATCGTTTTTCCATTTCAATCATGAGGTTGACACCATCGACAACTCCTTGTACAAGTTGTACTTCAGAAAATCCAAGTCGGTCTGCGTTTGAAATATCATAAGTTCCTCCAGTGGCTGCGGTATCGACACCACCAGTTCCTCTTTTCTGTAATCGAAGTGTCTTTAAAATATCATCGAACTTATCATGCTCCGATAATTTGGGTAACTTGACATGGACTCCGCCACGCAAGCCTGTTCCTAAGTTTGATGGACATGTTAGAACATAACCAAGATGTTCATTCCACATGAATTCGTATCCGTCTTTTTTGATAAGACCTTCTACCTTATTGATTCCGTCACAGAAACGTTTAAAGACTGCTTTCATGTTTCCACTTTTTTCCATCGAAATGACGCGATAATGATCTTCTTCGTTAATCCATACGAGGAAATTCTTTTTATCGTTATGCCAAATACCACGAGCATCTGGCCAATCTCTTGCCATACCAGCACTAATCAGTAAAGGAGAAACGGGTTTGTCGAATAAGAACCCGTCGGCAATCAATTGATCTTGGTCGTTTTCAGTCATTGTAGATAAAGGATAATATTTACCCTTGTATTCGCCATCCAAATTAGATAAAGCTTTCTTAGCAATCTCTTCGACTGCTCTTCGTTCACCTCGGTTGCATGATGGTGGCAATCGGAAGCCACGGATGGATCGGCCTGTTCGTACACGGCATGAGAGAACATACTTAGGGTCCAAATCCCCTCCTTTTAATTCTTCAGGGTTCATGTTAGTCTGATGCTTAGCATCCTTCTTGTATCCACCATGACGATTCTCAATAATAGGATCCAATAAACCGGCAAAGACATCATAAGACTCTTCGTCACCGGCAACACAGCCAACAGTGTAAATGTAAGGATGACCGGGATTGTCAACACCAGTTTGAATAATTGTATCAAGGTTAACACCGTTGGGTGTTACTTTATCCCGCAGCTTCATGTAAATGTCTTTAGTCATGCAGTTAGCCATCCAGTTGTTATGTTTAGTGAGATCAGGGAAATCCTTATCGGCACTAAAGCTCCCGTAGGCTGATCTATCATTTGATGCTGCCATGTTGTATATTGACTAAGATTTAGTGGTTCTTCTACTTCTTACTTTTTGCTGAGCTGCTTCTCCGTTGAGTGGTGTGGACCGAATGAAGAACTGAAATGAATGAATCGCCTTTTATACCAGGCAGTCACGTCCATGATTTGACGTCACACGTCAGTAGTTTCCCAACAGGGATCTACGTCACGCCTTTCGATCGCCACTTCAGAATTGTCCAGTAAAATATTTTTTGTTCACAAAATTGATAGATAAATTATTTTCATTACATCTTGTCCTTAAAAAAACCGTTTTTTTACCCAGAAACCAAGCACTTGTTCTATGCTCATGCCTTATGATGTAGGTATTCATTCAATTTTTTTTATTTGATCTTTTAATCAAAAAATTGATGAAATTGATACAGCCTATATCACGATATTCTTTTAAAAGAGAATCCCAATACCAACTATGTGCCAAATTTTAAATCGACAGGTCAGGTCAAGAGATTATATTACATAATTTGACACATATGTCTTGTTCTTAATGAATAGATTATTGCATCTGTTACTTATGCTTTGAATATCTTTTTACCAGGAATAATAGAGGGTTGTTTTTAGTGAAATAAAATTACGTCATAAGTAAACCAAATATTTTTCTTGAAAAATCAAAACAAACAAGACGTTGTAATTCATTTCTGAACTAACAACTAGTAATTGTTCTATTAGTGTCTCTTCTGCTCAGGGACCGAAAACATTTTTTCCATCCAAGATGGCATTCCTTCCTGCAACAATTACAAGGGTCAAAGCGAGTGAAACGAAGAAATCTGGACGACGTCTGTGAGTCCGCACATATTTTCGATCCCTGCTTTTGCCTGGAAATCGTTCTTAATCATTCCAGGGCTAATTATAACGACCGATCAACGATCAATAATTGTACAAAAGTTGATAATGATCGGACAACATTCGATCCCGCCGATCATTTTGATCGGTCCAATTTGTACAGAACTACCATATCTCCAGTAACGAGTTTCACGAATTTGTGTCTATTCCAGTGTGTCTATTCTGCATAGCATGTTCCATAAGAGTAAATAATATCGTTTGTACAAAGGTCTTGGTTGGGGACTCAAAATGCACACAATTTTAAATGATAGAAACAAATCGGATTCTATCGTTCAACTTGATCGGCCATAATATATTTTAATCGGATAAAAACGATAACTACCGATTAGCCTGATCGGGACCTTAATTTCGTTATAATTAGCCCTGCGTTCTAGCAGTCTACCATTTTCTGCATCTCCCAATGAGCATAGGCCCGTCTGACAGACATCTGCTCAAGAGTACAGTTTAAATACAATAGACGCCTGGTAGAGGATTTAAATAAATTGCGGTCCGTTTTAGTCGTCGATCAGACTTCTTTGGACGGCCAACATACGTTCCCCAGTTTTCTATTAAATCAGGCATCTATCTGCAAGTCTGACATAGGTTCTTAGGACCACTTTTGCACAACATAAAACTCTCCCTCAAATAAACGTCAGGGAGGGGTTTTTAATAGAGGCCTGAAACGATTTTTTAAGTTCCTTCAGCGTAACCATAACTTTGCAACTTTCCAACTTTGACAATTCAATCACCAGGAATATGATGTATTGTTATATTGAACACCCATTCGCCCCTGATCTTAAGCTGCCATTATCCTATGACGCCACATAGTGACGGTACCGACTCACGACGGACGTTCATCCCACTAAAATGATAGAGCTAGTCGCAACACAATTTACCGACTTGAGGGGATTTAAACTATCAATGTCTATACCACAGTTTTCTAATTTGTCCCGGACGGCGACAATGATCGAATCTACATTGCCCGACAATCTAACCTTGATTGCGCACATATATCGTTACAACTGGCATATGCAAGCTAGCCTGAAGCTACTAATAAAAAATGCGTCCCTTAAAAACGTTTTTGTACAAATTGCAAAAACGTAAAGTCTGATTGAAAGAATATGCCACTTCAAATACTAAAAAAATAACGGCATTCATAGCCATCTCAAGATATGGCCTGATATGTTGCCGTCAGATTTCGAGAACATAGAAACTACCAAAGATATAACCTTAAGATTTGAAATAGTTCTACATAAATAAGATTTGAGAACAACATAAAAATCTCAA
>JAUKPT010005565.1:0-10354 GCA_032273505.1 Nanomia bijuga | reverse complement strand
GTCGGTAAAAAGTGACTAAATCTTGGCTAAGTGACTAATTTTTTTACCGACTAATATTTTTTACCGACTTTTTTTTTTAACGACTTTTTCTTTACCGATAAGGTATTAATTTTTGACGGTTTGCTGCCTCAACGGCTGAAAATCGCTGAAAATGAGCAATTTTGTCAAAATAGACCAATAAGGTAGATTTTACTATATGTTCTTTTGGTTTAATTGAATTAAAATTGTGGCATTTATGTTTATGATAAAATTTGACTTTATTCAGAAAAATATTGATTTTTGATTGTGTATGTGACCTTGAAGTACCTCAACTGAAAAGTGCATATCAAAGAATCAGGCCGTGTAGTATCCAGATGCCATGGCCACCTTAGCCCTCGCATCGCACAAAAAATATTCATTTTGTGTAAGTTTTTAACAGAAACAGTCAGTTTCGTTAACCTAGCTCAGAGTTTTGATTTGGATGTTTGTTTGGATATTTCCTTGTGTAAAGTTTTCTTGAAATTTATTTTTTCTTCAGCTAAAGATGAATACGTACATATCTTGTTTAAATTTTTAGTGTGGCCTACTAAATATTAGACGGTCTTATTCTTTGAAATGCACTGTACTTCAAGGTCACTGTTTTCTTAGATATCTTAAACTCAAGCCAATCTACCCAAATGAAAAATTGCATATTCTAAAGGGCAGAGCCTTTTTTAAGTCATATACTGGGTGGGCCATGGCCCACCCAGTAACATCTTTGGCCCCTTCAGGAAACTCAAATTTTCGCATTTGGTCCCCAGTAAAAATGCATTTGTTGGTTGGTAGTGAAATTACCATTACTCTTATGCTTAAGAATTGGTCAAAATGGCTAAAAAAATACCGCTTAAAGACTAGAAAATACAAAATGTTCTTCGCCGCCCAACCATGGTGGGCGGCATTTTATGAAAAACTGGATCTTCACTCTAAATAACTCTTGTAAAGGCCCTTCAAACATGTTCGGACCATTAGGTTGAAAAGAAAATAGCCCCCCCCCCCCAGTAAACAATCCTTAAAAAAGGCAGTGCTTTTCGCATAATTAAGAGAGTTCGCTATCCATTTATCTCATATCCCTGACTATACTTAATGGCTATGAATTTGTTAAATAAAACGTTAAATAGCAAACAAGAAGAGGGAACTAAAGAAAGTTGATTATAGGGGAAATTGCAACGGTAAATACTTTGACCGACAGCGCCCTTCCGGTGGGGGAGAAATAAGCGAAATTAGGAAAAGAGGGAAGAAATAAAGAGATTTCTATTGTTTCGCACCCTAAAACAGGGAAGAAATAAATCAAAATAGCGAAATGGTGGGGGAAAGAAATAAGACATTTTGGCCAAAATATTTACTGTTGGGAAATTGTGAATTCTCGATGTCTTCTCGATGTGTATTGATTAATAATTGCTTGGAGACACTTCTGTCTACCTTAGTTGTTATTGAGGGTGCTCTCAGATTTTTCAATTTCGAATCATGAAAAGTCATACCAAAAAGAGGCAATCGACCTCTTTTTTAGATTATTTTGTGACATGCGCAGAAACGTCAAAACCAAGGTTCTCCTATTATAGTATGTTTCAAAATAAGTGACACGGATTTTTTTACACCGCTATAACTTTTGCAATTTTGAACTAATTTTCGTAATTTTTACACAGTTTATAGAGAATGCTGAGCACTCCATTATACTTTCGTTTAAAGTGAAAATATTGAAAGGAAGTTGAAAAAAAATGAAAAAGAAAATTTTTAACTTTTTTCCTAAGCCATTTGAAAACTTAAAAAATATATCACGGGAGGTCCCCAATTATCCCTGATTTCAAAAATGTATTCATTTTTATTCCATCTTTAAAACTTGGAAAGTTACAGTAGTTTTTGTCACTCTCGTTCGGTCAAAAAACCCATTAAAAAACGTTTTTCTAAGTGCGAACTTTAGATCCAATAAATTCAACAAAACTTTAAACAAAATAGTATTGTATTGATACTAACCATAAATATACCCTAATATACCATAATATACCATAAATATAAACTATCTAATAAGTTACTATAATTTATTACATCTATATGCATTTATCTTGCATTGAACGTTTGTACTGTTTTTTTTCCAGATCCGACTTCTCGTTTGATTTTATTCCGCTCGGCACTCTAAGACAGAAATCGAAAGTTATCTAATTTTGAATTTTGATGTATTCCTTCTTGAACACTGTAGCACTTTTCCAGTTTAATATGATCAACTGCTAAAACAAAGCATGGCTTAATTATCCTTAAGTGAACAAGGTGCAGTGATATTAGTTCTATAGAAAAGTGTTGAAAAAAGCGTGCAGACAGAGCGTCGGACTGATACATCATCGATTGATACATTAATCTAAACTGGTGCACATCTTGACTTTCTTTGGTCGATCACCACATACATGATAGACTTTCTTCTTCCATCGTTTGATCGAGCAGCCACGTACCAATTTAGTAGTATAAAAGCAATTCTTACCCCATCCATAGTTCCTCTTGGTCTGTTTCCCGTCTTTCATTCTTTTACTATTTAATAATATATTCTTGAGAAGTGCAGAGGACTCATCCTTGAGTTTATTCGACTTTTCAGCTAGCTTGAAGAAATCATCATCTATAATATATGTTTCGTGTTCTCCATCATCATCAAAGAACTCTTCAGGTAAAGTTTCTTCAATCACTTTTATTGGCGCATCTTCGTGTAGACGCCTACTTTCCAATGGTACCAATGCAGGCACCAATGCAATCAGCTGTAATAAAACCAGACACCGCAATGCATACATCTTGAAAGAAGTTGAGTAAAGTCTTCAGCAGTGGTACAAATGATCGTAAACTGTAATGCTTGCAGTACACTTGAGAGTGAAGATCTTGCACCTGGAGCGATACTGTATAGCAGATCTATCACTGAATGTGAAATAGACAGATCTTTACCCATATTTATACTTATTTATTTGTTACCGCGAAAACCTTTTTAACTTCCGCTCAAATCCAAGAACGTGTTGCATCTAGTAGGTCGGGTCATTTTAAAATCGACATGCTTTGTCCTTTGCCAACGGAATGAAATGGATAGTCTTAATTGTTCTCGATTGTTATCTATTGGTGACCTGACATTCCATTCGTATTATTAGTATCAAATAGTATCAAGAAATAAGGAGAAATACGAAGAAATATAGATGGGAATTTGGAAGAACTATTGGTTAATACGACCATACAATTAGAAGGGACGTGTTCGTCTATGAAAATTTTTCATGTGATAAAAAGAATGGAGATTGATTCGAATTTCCCAAGTCTTTTTGTCTGTCTGTCTGAGTATAGTTAGTGCCAGACTACGTGATAGCTTTGCGAAATCGTAAAATTTTGAAAAACTAGAGGGGCAAATCACTTAAGACTAAATCAAAGGAGGGATTGTGCAATTATATGACGAGGAGAGAACTGCTCTTAATCTTATTCTTATCTATCTTTTGTAATGGTTCCGAAAAGTTAGGTGCTAGATGATGGTCTTGAAATCTAACCATAGTTAATCACACCATATAGTAAGTATATATACCTAGTATTGAAACTTATTGTTATATGTTTTTGTCAAAAAAAAGTACGGAAAATTAATGACCCAGTCTATTGAAATCTATTTATTAATGCAATTAATCAAAACAATACCATTTATACTAACCAATTGGGAAAATACGTCATAATAAGTGTAATCTTATATGTAATAGAAAAAGTCGTAAATTTTAAGTCACGTGGTATTTTTAGTGGACAAAAGTTCATCTCAACATATGATGCAGCTTATAATACAGTATTATATTATTTGAATAGCGATTCTAAACTAGATGATCTAAAAACTATGGTATTAATAAGGATTTGTCTGCAAATTATGGATAAAACAAATCGTTTGGTTGGTTGAAAATTACACCTTGGAAGTTTTGATTGGTTCACTTAAATAAAATTATCATGAGCTTTAGTTTTACCAAATTCACATGATGACATTTTGTAATCAACCAACGGTAATCTTTATAGTGCAATTTTCAACCAATCAATTAGCTAATGTACCCATCATTTGAAAATAATCCCTAAAGTATGTTATCAAAGTACGAAGAAAAAAAATCTTACCCAAACTAATATTCGGCAGGGTTGACGGATAAGTTTCTGGCCAAGATATTTCCAACAAGATTGATTGGAATTCGTTTTCTCCAAACATATATTGAAAAGATGTGGGGGAGTTCTCTTTAAAACACGTGTCTCCTTCGTAGATGGATTGAAGCACCTCCAACTCCTCAGACTGCTGTTCTAAAAACTCTTCTGACATTTTGTATTTATTGAAATTCTTCTCAAAGCGTGTGTGTGTGTGTGACGTCAGACCATGATGACCCTGAAATTTATATGTTCTTAGTTTCCTAACTGAAAACTGAAAAGAATTAAGTAATTATCATACAGATATTATTTTATAGCCCAAGGCGGGGGGGGGGACTACAGTTTTAACCACCTATTCTATATGATGGGCATACTAGAATGAACTAAATAACATATTCGGTAACACTAGAACAGCTGCTGTCAAATTCGATCCTGGTACCTTGGTAACCTAAGTGTACTACAAATATTTGAGTTGTGATATCTAAAATAACGGAAAATAATACAAATTTTCGATTTTCGCTCAACGAACAAAAAATGGTTATAATACCATTTATAATAAAAGGGCACCACTGTGAGAGGTTGAGAGTGAAAGAAGAGACTGAAGGGGTATGTTGCAGGGGTACGTTGCAGGGGTGTATTTTCCGAGGGAAAAACTGGTTCGAAAATTATGTCAAAGATTTTTGTATTTTTTGTTAGAGACTTTGGAATGTTTTTCGGGATTTTAGGATTTATTTTCGGGATTTTGGGATTTTTTTGGGATTTTTTCAATAATCATACGTGCCAAAATATTAGTATCCATCCCCTGCACCCCCTTGCCACCAAATTATGGCTATTTCAATCTTTTAACTGGTTGAAAATAACATAATTGAGATACTAATTCTAGATAAGCTTACTGATGCTGTATTTTCTAACCAATCAAACGGCAAAAATAGTTTATATTTGGTGACTTGGGGTCTATCATATATGAACTACCACATGGTGATTCCCTTCAGTAAACAGCAAATCAAACATTTACTTTAGTAAGGTTACTGAGGGTATTTTAAAAATCAACAATTGACTACCATTAATAACAAAAAGAATTAATGAGAGAATAAATACTCCAACAGCAAAGTCCTCCCCCAAACCAATTTAAACAGTCAGCGAAAATTATTAGAATAAAAATACAATATGCAAAAATAAGACCCAATAACATTATAGTTTTAACAAATTATCAAATGATGACATTTTGATATTAACCAAGCATAATTTTGATCAACCAAATGACAAATGTAGCCATAACCAGCCAGTGTAGCAGAAAGTGGGTCACGGCGTGACCGGGAAGCGACCAGCCCGAGAGGGCAGCGACCTGAGGGATGCAAAAAAAAAATTTTTTTTCAATTCATTCTATTTAATCACTTTGGTATCAAGCCACACAAGTATTTCCACTGTAAATTTTTATCTATTCATTTTTTTTTGTATAAAGAAGAGATATTAAATGTACTTTTGGAGTCTATCAACAAACCACTCTTATTCTTTTTTTCTCTTTCATACCCTTTTATACGAATTTTATACAATTTTTGATACTCACTCTTTTTCCTCAAATTTAGTAGGTTTAGGAATGATCGTGACAGGGTTTGAAAAAATTCTCTCGAATGGCAGAGGGCAGCTCAAAGGCGCGTGACCGGGCAGCAATTATTTTTCTGCGCCACTGGCCATAACTTGCAGACAATTCTTGATTCCCAACACGCTACTAGAGATAATAGAAGAGACAAGAGACACATTTTAAAAAGTTTAATATTGTATTTATTCTAGTACAGTAGGACTATTACAATAAAGTTTAACAAAACAAAATAACGCCTAGCAATTGTTGTCGTAAAATAAGAATGTTAAATACTAAACAAGCAAGAAAAGGTAAATCATACAAATTTTGGCCTTTCATTTCATTCCTTTAACCCTACTACAACTGTTGTTTTGAGGGGTGCGTGTTTGAAGACAGTATATTAAAATACTCAGTAAGATTGGGGAAGTTGATTCTATATACAATAGATTTACCTTCTTGTCATTTTGACCCCCCACCCCCAAGCGTAATAGGGTTAAAGCTGGTTGACACTGATACGTTATTTGCGTTCAACCAATCAGCTTTCTGTTGACATCGTTTTCAACCAATCAGCATTCTGATACGTTATTTGCGATACCTTAATCAACTGAAGAGATCTACGAAACAGTACGAAGAATATTAATCTGCTTAAAAGTTTGTAATGTATATGCGGAAACTAGGAGATGGGGGGGGGGGGCGATAAATTAACAAAAGTGGATTCAGTAATTATTTGACAAAATGATTATTATTTTGATGGGTAATTTTGTCTAACACGTTTACGGATTGCCTACAAATTATTGGTAAATTTGCCATCTAATTGGTTAAAAATTTCGTCATGAAAATTCTGATTGTTAAATTCTAAAATTTCAAAATCTTGATGACGTAATTTTGAAACAATCAAATGGCAAATTTACTGATAATTTGCAGACAATTCCTAAGTAAACCAATAGGAATCTTGGTGACGACGTAATATTCAACCAATCAAATTTGTAGACATTCCCGTGCCTTGGTGATAGCTGTTCCGTCACATAAATCAAACTACAAACCAGATAAAAGTTATACAAGGAAACAATATGAAATACAATAATATGTTACTTTTAATTAATAATAACAAAACAAAAACAAAAAGTTAGAATGCCAAAATAGAGTGGAAAATATATTTTGGTGGCTTATTTCAATTCTAAAGGGTCGGTCTTTCTTTCTGCTGGATACTAGGAGCATTTTTTCTGTGGAAGGCAATTTTTTGGTACTTCTTATTTTCGAAAAAACAACAACATTATTTTCGCTTTAATTTCCGCACACCTTACAAAAGGGACCATTTATTTACAGCCCTTAATATTATTTTGTAGAATTTTGGACCCTTAAATGAGAGTAAATGAAAAAAATTTCAGACCCTTAAATTTTTCAATTTTTTTAGACCTCTCCAAACCACTAAACCATTTTTGTAAGACTTTTGAGAAGGGCTTATCTTTAGATACTTTAAGTTGATGCAATGCATAGTGATATTTCATCTTTCAACACACTTCCAGTTAAGCATCATCTTTCATGAGATACTTACTGGATGGGGGACACGGATGGTAGAGACGAGTGTCATTACAAACGATGAAGTACAATGCACTCGACTCAAGCTCTTAGCGATGGGTACAACAACTATTGTTACGCAATCGCTACAGGTCAACCCATGCAATGGGAGTAGTCAGTTGGTAGCTGATGAAACACTAGGTGACTTAGGCCATTGCCTCGATAAGCACGTAAGGGATTGTGGACAAACTTGTCAGTAAAAAATACCAATTGATTCATTTAAAATCACATCATTAAAAATCTGATTGGTTTAAAATCACGTCATCTAAGATCTGATTGGTTATTTAAGAAATGTCACGATTTTTACTTTTGATGTAATTTTGGACCAATCAATCGAAAAATTTACCAATAATTTGCCTGGCAAACTCTAATTAGCTTGTGAATGAATGCTCCATTATAAGTGCAAACTATTAAACATTAACCATGATATTACTGGCACCTTTTGGCCAAAAATGTTGCAGCTAAATTGTCCATTATAGTTAAGAAAGGGTTTGAAATTTTAACCAGACTATTCCTGATAAAATAGTAATAGATAATTTCTAAATCTGCCATAATTTTAAACTTGAAAAAATATGACGTAACACAAATCATTCCCACACTTACTGCATTCATAATTACACAAATCAAAGCTATAATCCAAGCCAAATCACACAAAAGTTTAAAATAATTATTAATATAATAACAGGGGATAGATTCAATTAATACCTTATGTTTTCCAGACTTTTTCTGGTATTTTGACTAAAAATGAGCTATTTTTCCAGAATTCAGCCCAAAAGAATGATAATTTCCCAGAAGGAATTGTCTACAAATTATCGGTAAATTTGCTGTTTGATATGTAAAAAACATAGAAGCTTTTCATTAGTTCATTTAGAGATATTATGATGAGTTTATGATGATGTCATTTTTAACCAATGACAGATTTACCTAAGTAATTTGACATAATTCTCAAAAGAAAAACAATGAGCAATTTTTCAGACTTAGAGGTGAACTTGTCATTTTATTGGTTGGAAATGTCCATCTTGAAGATTTTGATTGGGTTGCATAAGAATTTTATCACAATTTTTAGTTTTAATAATGAAAAAAATATTGAAATCAACCAGTCAGATTTACTGATAATTTACAGACTAAGACAGCGGCAGATCTGGCTTAATTTCTGAGTGTCTTCAAAAGTGATATTTACCTCAATCTGTGGGAAATTTTGAAAATTTGAACACTGAAAACGCATGGAAACACATACTTCAGGACCTATTTTCCCTCATTTCCCTCATATTTTGCCCTAATCTGGAACCCAGTTTAACAATATTTAGGGCCAACTTAGTCTTAAATAATAAATAACTGCTCAAAAATATTGTTCTTATCAAAAATGAGTGTCTTCGTGAAGATACTGAAGACACTCCAGATCCGCCACTGTAAGAGGTTTAGATTAGAAATCTTTTTTGTGGGAGAAAAATTATATAATTGTGAAATAAAAAAAAATAAACATATGTAGTATAAAAATATGATAATTCTATCGGTAACCACCATAATTATAGCTACGCGGAGGGATAGCTGGTGGGCCACCGCCTGCATGTGGAACAGGATATGGCGGGGACATGGTGACCTGACCTCCATGATAATTATTTGAATACCCAGATACAGTTCCTGCGCGGGACACAGCTGGATTACCTATTAAAAGTTTCATTTTTTCTGATTTGATTTTTCGTAATTGATATAGTGTACGGTCTTCAATAAATTTTTTCTCGAAATCCTCCACACTCATCTCCCCGTCATAAAAATCAGATTTAATTTGATCCGAAGATGTCTCTTTCTCCACAGCAGCGGCTTGAAGGATTGCAAATATTGTATCAGCAGACATTGTATTACCTAATCGACTACGACTGTTAACATAACTCTCCCGTAACTCGTTCTGTCGCACCGACAATTCAACCAATTTTGTTTTCAATTGTTCCAATTGTGGTTTCAATGCGAGATTTGCTTTTGCTAAATTTTGATTGAGTTGCAACATTTCCTCACGCTTATTTTTAAGGTCTTTTGTTATTTGCGAATCCGTAATAAGTTCATTCAATTTTTTCTCGTTATTGATAAGCGCTTCGAGATCTTCGTTTTGTGCACTTTTTATAACACTATTTGTTAAATCGTCAGTTAATTGTTTTAGAGCATTGTCAATATCAGTTGTCGTCGCAACTGACGTAGGGACCGGGTAGGAAGACGTGGAAGTTGGGTACTGCGTACTATTTGTTGTTGGATACGAAGATGGGTGGCTTGTAGTCACAGGATAGGGGGTGCTTTGGTTGGGGTACGGTTGATGATTTGGAGAAGGCACGCCAGGCATTGGCATCTGCATCGATCCATGATGACCCCCTCCCCCGTATCCTGAATGATACTGGCTGCCACGGTACGCCATGTTGATTTTCTGTTGATCTTGAATCGAATTCGAGAAGTAAATCTATCAAACACCACAGTTAATACAATCTATTATTCTATTTAACATTTTCTAAATGAAAGAATCAAAAAATTATCAAAATTCAAGGAAAATTCCTAAATCTAGTAACCATATTCTGATATGAGCCATGGCCAGCTAAACTAAGGAGACGGCCTGGCATGTTACAGCGGATGGGTCATTATCTTGACAACAGCGCAAGATATAAATTTTTAATTTCACACAGATGATCCATGATCCGTCTCTTTATTTCAATTGTGTCTTACATCACGTTCGTACTTTAAGTATTTCCCTTGATCATATTCAAATAATGCTAGTTCCCATGTTAACTATCTATATTTCTAATCTCAAAAATGCAACTTGGCAGGTTACATCCATCGTCCATGTTTATTTTTTATTTTTATTTTATTTTTATTTTTACTCTTTAAATCCAATAAAAAGCAATATATGCATATATTTTTTACACTTGTCGATAATTACTATCTTCAGGCCTGTTTTCCGTTAGTTTCACAAATTTAACCAAGTTTCCTGCTGTGTTTTTCGCTGACCATCTTTAATTTAAATTCTTAGTTTGTGTTCAAACTTACTAAGATAAAAAAAATATATCAAAATTCACATTTTTT
>JAUKPT010005564.1:0-10355 GCA_032273505.1 Nanomia bijuga | reverse complement strand
TATTAACCCCTAAATATGTTGGAACTATGGATTCTTTGATCAGCCGACATAATAGTTTAACTCAGTGTGAGTTCACATATGAATTCACGCAAAGTATTCTTTTCTTTCTTTCTTTCTTTCCCTCTTCCAGCTGTCTGAAGAAGAAAGAAGACCTCATGTAGCGTGCTGCATGAATAATTTATGTGAACTTCTTTAGTTACAATAGAAATATCTAATTCTATCGTATGAACTGTGAGAAATCAGAAATAAGGGTTGCTCGATAGCAACCCTTCTTTTTTATAGAATTGTTGAATTGGAACGTTAACTACATTTAAACACTTCAGTGACAGATGTTTTTTAACAATAGAAAAAGATTTAATATGGAACGGAACGCTGTAGTTTAGTTTGCCTATAGGTACCTAAAAGCACTGGAAATCATATGATTGCTCACTTGATTTCAACTGTATCCTGTCGTAAAAGGGGGATTACTTGCTTGAGTAATGTAATAATACTTTTTTTTAACATTTGAGAATCAAAATCTCATAAAATAAAAGTTATCTATATTGTAATCTATATATTATTCTATTTCTGTATCTAAGTAACATTGGCACATAGCATAGATATATGTACAGTTATTTATATTCATGCAACTACACTGGTAAAAATTTAGAAGCTGAAAATTTATGTTGATCTGTTGGTTATATTTCAATTTCTTTCTTAAGCAAAATTAGTTTTGATTAACACCAATTGAGAAGTGCCATCCATTTGAAGGGAACAAACTTGCAAATTTAGACATGTATAGCTAATTGCCAAAATTTTGTTATTAAAACCTTTCTGCGTCACCTTTTTTTTATTTCATCATGGAAATATGAAGACTTTTATATCAATTTCAAATTTGATAAGGCATTCTACAATCATGCTGCTGCAAGTTTCATTACCCCTAAAGAATGTTTTTGTGCCAAGTTTGGTTAAATATACACATTTTTTATAAGATTGTAGGAAAACATAATTAAGACAACAGACGTACCATAGAATCTGGTAATAGTGACCTAGCACCTAAAGTTGACTGCTAAAATAGTTAGTCTGCAAAATACCAACTGTGTCTTGCCAGTATGAAACAACTTGCTAAGTTTGTTTATTTTTACATATTATTGATAAAATCATTGATTGGTATGGTATGTTATATGCACTTGATTTCCAGTACTTTGGGCATATCATCAAATTTTAGTTGTACCAGGTTTTATCTCTTCATTTTAAAGTATTTTAATGTAAAAAAAAATTTTGAAAAATAAATTGTTTGACCTGGGTCGAGGAAAAATCTAATTTTGCGACCCAAAATCCGAAAATTTTCAATTAGTGTGTAATTTTTTCTCTGTTTGATGTCTCTTCTGATTTTAGTTTTTGCTCTATTTGGATTAATAGACCTCTAATATTAATATTACAAAAGTTCTTGGCCCAAAAGAGTATGCTCAGGATGATTATCATGCAGAAATTAGGTCAAAAAGTACTGAAATGGTCAAAATTTGCCAAAAATTGCTCAAAATGGTCAAAATGGGCCGAAAATGATAAAAATTATTGATTAAATTTGTAAACATAAGGTAGAAAAGAGCTTCTATCTATTCCCTGACATTTACAATAACTTTATTATAAATCTATTTTCAATTTTCTTATCCATTGGTCAAAACATTGAAAAATAACCTGAAATTGTGCAAAATAACTAAAAAGTTACAAGATTATCAAAACAAAAATTAAAAATAGCAGTAATGCAATTCCAAAATTTTGAAGAACTGATAAAAATAATAAGTTCTACCAAACAATCTATTTTTATCAAATAAAAGTCAAAAAGCTTTCAAAAGCACTTGAAATCTCGTTAATATTCTTGACTGTGAACTTATTAAGTCCTTCAAAATTTTAACTTCCTACAACACTGTCTCATCAACTTTGTTAATTATTTGATTGATTGGATGAACCCAACTGAATTCTAATTCACACGTACTAACTGTTCAACTTCGAAAATATCATTTTAACAAACCTACAATATTCTCTATTAAATCGAATCCGTCCTCCTTCATTCCATACATTGACCTCAAGTTCATTGATCTCGAAGATTGGATGTTCAATATTGCTTATGTTACATTTTGAAAATACAACTTTTAATTCATCTTCATTTGTAGGTGAAGATACCTCAATACTGCTTCTACTGGCACAGTTGTCTTCATCTGATAACAAGCATTGTTGATGTATCAATGTTTGCAAGTTTGAATAGTTCAGTTCTTCCAGCTCGATCTGCTTTTCGAGTGTAAATGTATAGTGATAGTTCTACTTTTACAATCTCTTTTTCTTTGTCAGAACATCAGAACATCATTCAGTTCATCAAAAGAGCAGCAAGGTCCACTCCAGGTTTTACACTTCTTTGGAATGGCTTCTTTTTAAATTAAAACTGACAACTTTCTCATAATTGATTTTGTTCTCTTATGCGAGGTAAGGTAGTTATTATCATGTTTAATGAAACTTTAGCAACACTATTCCCTACCCCATGTTCTTCACTTAGGCTATATAAAGTAGGCTTGATAGATATTTTGGGAAAAAGTATAAAATTTTGCAAAAAGACACTTTTGTTCTTTATTTCCTTTGATTTTTTAACCAACTTATGTCATTTAATGATGAATTTTACCTTGTTCATGTTAAATCAGAAATAGAATAAGGGTATTCAAATTCTCTGAATATAATTGATATGGTATTTCGGGGTATAATTCTAAGCAACCCTTCAAAAAATTCCCCAAAAATCAAGGGTGAAAGGCTGATACAAAAAATAGCTTAGAATCTTTTTTAGATTCAAATTTTTCTTCAAAAACATTAGTGCAGTGTCAAATGAGGGTAAGCAAAGAATGGTATTAAAAAATATGAAACATAACCTTAAATGACCTGGTGGTTTGATACATTTTTTTTCGAAAAATATTTTTGGTCATTTTTGGTCATTTTTACAGTTAAAAGCCAATTTCAATGTTTTGACCCTGGGATAGTTAATATGATTTGTAATATAGTTGTTGTGAATGCCAGGGAATAGATATAAGCTCTTCTCTACATTATATTTACAAATTTAATTATATATTTTTTTCATTTTTTGACCATTTTGAGCAATTTTTGACCATTTTTTGTACTTTTTGGCCTAATTTCCGCTGAAGCATTTCTGCTTGAGCATACTATTTTGGGCCAAGAGCCCCATTAGAAAGGGGTGGGATCACATTATGCATAGTTTATAGGTGAGTTTCAACCCTCCTCTACGAATGCTTCAATTCTCCTGGCCCCTCCATATATTGGTTGGATTTTTTTGTCTCGCCAAAGTCTCTGAAGAGGTATGAATCAGGTCCTCCTTTTTGATATTGTAATTTCATTATAACGATTCAAAGAATCATGATCATAAAAATTAGGGCTGGTTCACAAACTGAATTAGGACTCATACAACTACTACACAAGTTTCCCAGTATTTTTCCTAAATCATTTTTTTAGGAATCTTAATTGATTTTCTTGAAAAAATAGAAATCAATGAACAAATTTTCATTTACTTAAAAAAAAACGAATTTGAAACTCCTACTTGATATTTTTGATGATGAAAATCACCACCCCCTCCTCAGATAATCCCCCTCTTTACTACGCAAAAAACCTCACCCCACCCTCCTCAACCTGCTCCTCTCCTCCATGTACTGTTAATGTTGATCTTATTCACTTAATTTTGGTATGTTATGAATTAGAAAACGAGAAGATGTCGAAAAAACACAGATTAAAGTCTATGTCCATGGATGAGTTTAAAATGCGATATATCAGACCTGACATCCCAACTAGGTGTACATGGAAATTGAACAATGATGAAAACAATAAAGCTGATCCACATCATCACATTGAGTTTAATGCGTGAGTTTCATAATAAATCTTTATTTCACAACTTTTTTTTTATTTTCTGTTTCTCATTTATCCCAATTGAATAACACCCCGCCAGGGCAACTAACAATTTCTCCAAATTTGAATCAAAATGAATTTAAATGAATTTGAATATGATTTTCAATTCCATTGTTTTTAGGGTTCCACCAAAAATTATGCCAAATATTTTGCATAATATTGGAAACACACCATTGGTTAAACTGAATGTCATTCCAAGAGAGTTTGGTGTTAAATGTGAAGTGTGTAAGTAATAATGATATTTTGTTCTTTGGCATTCAATTTCTTACTTAATCATAGATTAAAGAGTAAAAAGCACTTATGGGTTTACATTGCATCATATCTCATTGAATGATGCTAAATCCTATTTTGATGGGATTTGTTCATATGTGGTTAAATTTTCTATTATAGTGACCCTATTATTCTGAAATTATGTGGAAGGACTTTTAACCTTTTAACCTTTTAAAGGCCCCCCATACATACAACACAGACCAAATTTTACCACCACTGTCCGTTTTGGATGAGTCAATATTTTGACAGGCAAGGTTGGGACAGGTCGGGGTTTTTGATTTTTACCTCATTTTTTTTTTTGGAATTTATTTGAAATCACTCATTTGAAATTTTTTAAATTATTATTTTGTAACCTGAATCAAGTCTTGTGAAAATATTTTTTAACCCAACATCGACTTGATTTTCCAAACACCGGTGGTTTCAAGTCCGTAAAGGTCTGGAAGGTCAGGATAGGTCTGGAATTGGTTGGGATAGGTCAGGCTTTTTAACTTTGAAAATCAATCACCAGAATGTTTACTGTCCATAGTGGGCATTAATGAAAAATATTAAAAGTCTTCAAATAGTTATTTCACTTAGATACACTGAAACTAAAATAACTATTAAAGGCCAAGTTCATTATGGGTGTAAAATTGAAAACATTTTGGTTATATATTCAAGTTATATCTTCTATATTTTATAAATATAAACTAAAAGACACCATAACAAAATCACTGTCCTATCTCACTGAGTCTTGTTATCTTTATGAATTACTATTCAAGTTATATCTTCTATATTTTATAAATATAAACTAAAAAACACCATAACAAAATCACTGTCCTATCTCACTGAGTCTTGTTATCTTTATGAATTACAAGTATTCTGCCGTTGCGCGACAAAACCGCTTAAGTCCAAAATATTGAAATGCGAGAAAATGATAAAAAACGATTTGAAGATATTTTTTACTATTTCTTACTGAAACTTTATTACTGTTTAAAAAAACAGGCACATAAGTATTTATAATCAATTACCACATACATATTGGTGGATTTGATAAAAAAAAAAATTTGTTGTTGATTACAGCGAAAAAATGGCGGTTTTGACAGATTAAAAAGTAAAATATATTGGACTTAAGCGGTTTTGTGAAAACAAATTTACAACACATTTGGACTTAAGCGGTTTTGTGAAAACAAATTTACGATCCATTTGGACTTGAGCATTTTTTGCAAACTCACTAACGATGGATCTAAATGTAGATTCAAATGATTTGAAAACATATCACGGATCTTTTATTACATTAGTTTACACCGAAAGCAGGACAAGAGCAACAAAATATCAAAATTATAGAATTTTCCCATTTTTTCAAACATAAGTCATTAAAAATTAGTAACAAATCTAAGAAATAGAGCAGGTTATAAAATAATAAAAGTTCATTCTGAAATATGTTCAATATTTATAGTAAGGTCTTTTGAGTTATGATTCGATGGAAGATTCTTCCAGAACTTGATATTTTCTTCGTTTCAGGGATTTGGATGATGAGTTTTTAATGTTTCAGTGGCATTGACTAATAGGTGTAACATAAGCGCGTATCAATTAATTGTGTTTTTTCTGTAATTTTAAATGTGTCAAATCACATTCCTTAATTTAAATGGTTTACTATTGGAAAATCCGACAAATTCTTGAGAGAACAGTAAATAATGAACACCACTAATTGCAGTTGCGCATAAAATTTATGTATAAGGACTTCTTTTGTTACAATAAGTATGATAAATTCAATCATTTTTCTTTATCAGAAACCGCTTAAGTTCATCTATCTTTAGACTTAAGCGGTTTTTGTCGAAAGAGATTTCACAAAACCGCTTAAGCCCATTTTCATATGTGGTTTTGTAAAATTAAATCGTAGAAATTGAGTGATATGAGACTTTGAGACTAACGGCCAAAAAGAATGTTTCTGAAGCCAACAGGCACCCAAAAGGTTCATTGGTTGGTTTAGATGAAATTTATCAAAAAAATTAAATTTGAAAAAACTTAAGCGGTTTTGTCGCGCGACGGCAGTATGTTATATCAGGTATTATATTGTCCCCCTTTAGCAATTCGTTTTATACAGGATTGAAGTAACAAGTTTTTTCCATAATAGGCTTATAATGAATGCACCAAAGTTCCCTCACCTTACCATCCCCAATCGTATATAAGCATAGTAGAAAAGTGCACAGACCATTAAAGATAATATACATTCATACAGGTAAGATGCAGAGATATACTTACGTAAAACATAAATCCGTTTGATTTACCAATGCAATAGCATCTGTCTAAAGAATTTATTAGGTCGAAAGAAAAGGAGAAACAAGATTAAATCGTTTTTTCGCTTTGTCTTCTTTTCTTTATGAGCTGACTAAAAGGTTTTTATAACCTACAACTGATTGTAGAGAAAACAAAAAGAAGACATCTATCGGTTTCGTTTTTTTAAATACAGATCATAATAATCCTATTAATGTCTTGTTGAAGAAAAATCTAGAAAATGAACTAGAAAATGAACTTGAAAAGTTTTTTTTTTAACAGATTGAGTATTCATATTCAGTTTAAGTTTAAGATTAAGGGCTTCCTGTGAATAGCCCATACAAGGTTGTTTTCCTTGGTCCCTTTTTTCTTCATGAGCTGAATGTTTATATAACTATGGGAAGAAAACAATAAACTAATAATCGTCTCATTTCATTTTAAGTTTTTGATCAATAGGATATTAGAAGAGGAAAATCAAAAGCAAAACAAAAAAGAAAGTAGAATGAGAATCATGTCAACATAATAGCATAGGAATTAAGGCTATTCTAGCTATTTCATTTGTTAGAAATTACAGCATTAGGAGGTTCATTGGTTTAAATTAAAATGTCACAATCGGAGGGGGCTGTACATTTAGGCTTAATACTCAAAATCTAAAAGAGCTGTAGTGACGATGAATACACCAATCGATCGTCAAGGCTTTCAGAATTCCATATATGTCATTTTCATTGTCTCCAAGTTATTCGTTCAGGACTTCCAATAAAATTCAATCTTCATTGTTGCTATGTTCTTCTTCTTTAATTCAGACAAAACTTATGTCACACTAATCTACTTTTTCCCTACTTTCATTTGCTGAAAAAATCAACAAAATCGGTTAAAAAGTAACGCATTTATCGCATAAAATTACAAAGTAGTTCACATATTTTGAAATAGACTGTAGATGATATAATTTCCAACCATTCACAAAATTAAATAAACTTAATTCTGTCAACATGATCACTTGATCAATTGATCATAAATATATAAATAAAAGCCTTTTTGTGCATATTTTAAAATTGATGACATTTTTGAGAATTATAGAATATTCAAATACTTATTTCAAACGATAATAATTCAATTCTCTTTTTTTATTTGAGTACTCATCAGTAAAATTGAGATTCATTCAATTTACTTGTCAAATTAATAAGAGTTACTGGACATATGTTAAGTTTAACAAGAAGAAAGCACGTAATTAAAACTGGTTTCAAATGACGTCAATGTTGTCAACGTGACGTCGACGCCATTGCATGGTTGCAACGTCAGTACAGTGGTATAACAAACTGTGTATTTTTCATTTTATTTTGTATTTTATAAATAGTTAGTTAGTCTTTGAAAACAAATATAACTTGAGAGTTTCTTTGCGTTTGACACTTCTATAGGTGGCTTGAATGCCTTTTCTAAAAACATTCAATTTGCAGTAGCTGATTATGAAAACATTGTTCCACTTCACAACAAGACTATGATAACTGGTAAAAACCTGTTCTCAGTTGAGCTAGCTAACGGTAATATAGACTATCTTTTTATTTCTTGAAAAGAGGATTTTGAAATATCCATCGGATCACCAGTAAAGTGCTCGGAATTTCTTTTTGCTGTTCGACGGCGTAGACATTGCTGCCTGAAACACTTAGTTCCCTTAACACTACTTGAGATCGGTTCGGGAAAGCTGCCACATTAAATATCCTATGATGGAATAATGTTTTTTTTATATAGTTTGGCCAAAAGTTACTTGAAAAGATGAAGTATAATATTCAACATTATCATAACTCATCCCTTGACGTCATTAATTTTGTTACTGATTCATGAAATTTAAGCAATGTATGATAAAACAGGTGTTTTTCTAAACTTCAAATTTTGAAGACTCGGAAATTGATTTTCTGCTTTTCTCTCATTTTTCAGTAAATATAATATAATATTAACCGAAAATGTAAGCAAAATTAAATAATTCAGTTTGGAAAATATAAGAGAATGTCACAAAAGTGACGAAATTCTATTAAGTTTTGCAAAACTAACGTTTGAACCAACACGTGGTAGGGCCGGATCTAGAGTAAGGTTCTTTAACTGTAAACCTTACTTAAACAAAAAGACGTGAGCTAGATACATTTTTCATAACAATCAAAATTTGCCGTTACTCTTAGAAACCAGTTGTTTCTAATTAATTTCCTTTTTATTTTTTTGCGTGCATTACTTAATGATGTCTATTTAAGTAAGGTTTACACATTAAGAATCTTACTCTAGATCCGGTCCTGTGTCATCTTTGAACCCACTTCCATATATGTAAGTTAAGTATCGTCGTCAAGAGATACTTCTTGAATGGGGGACGCGGATGGTAGAAGGAATGTCATTAAAAATCTCTAACGAGGGCAGGGTAATGCCGTTAGGTAATGCCGACTGGTCGACTCATGGACTTAAGCCATTATTTCGATATTTACCATCAACCATTTACTACTTTTTACCAACCATGTAAACTCTTCTAATGAAAGTTGGCAGAAATGTTTCTTATTGTTAGTGAAAACATTTGGAACTCCAGGCTGTTTTTTTACCTTAACTCTACCCATAGAACGTCAGAAAAAGTCAAATATGTTAAGCAAAAGCTCCACTGGTTACTCCACACACGGCTAGCAGAATGACACGGCCTGGCAAGTTCACAACAACGGCGCAAGATATAAACTCTTAACTTTACATACATGAATAAGTGACCGGTTAGGGGTCTTATGCCAAAGGGAACATATTTTGTGGAAAAATATGAACAGTTTCTTTTTTGACATCGAATATATCCGATGGTTAGTTGTGTACCAAATTATATGAATATACTGCATTTGGATCTTCTTTTTCACGAGTTTAAAGAGATTGTAAACGAAAAACAATTTAAAGTCTCTTTACTTTCTACGTAACAACAATCATGGATATCATAAAAATAATTGAGGTAAATATTATAATAACAAGTCTAATTGTGTACCCGATCTTATCTCCTCATCTTGCTTTGTTCTTTTGTTATTGAGGAAAAACTTTCAAATTAATTTCAATTTACAAAACCGAAGGTACTAAGGTATCGGAGCTAGCGCTCTCTTTTCTCAACGGTATATAAAAACATTTTGATAATTGGGGTGGAGTAATCAACTGAATTTGAAAAGATTATATATAACGGCCTTTTTATTAAAATACATGCATTTTGTATAAAATCATGAATTAGAAGATTCAAAATGCAAATAGAATGCATAATGTTATTATAATATTTACCTCAATATTTGCAATAAGAGTGTCATTTTCTAAGCAAGCTTTTAAGATCAATGTCACATGAATGTATAGTGGTATCATCAGCAGAATTGATAGCTTCAGTTTCTACAAGAAAATAAAAAAGGCCATGATCTAAATGAGGAATCTATCTTTATGGTATGCCACCTGATTTTAAAGTAATCATTGATAAAAGCCAAGGCACTTTTTTCGAAACCATAAGAATATATTTTTGCTAATAGAAGATCATGATTTATTGTATCAAAAGCTTTAGAAAGATCTGTAATTATTGCCCCAGCATATAACTATGACTATCAAAACTATTTTTTCATTTTCCATTAATTTCATCAAAGCAAATTGGGTGTTATACCCCTTTCTATATCCACATAAATAAGGATATAAGAAGGTCTCGATGAATAAAGATATCTGTTTTCTCATTAATTGTTCATGAACTTTAGATAGAGAGGGTAAAACACTTATTAGTCTGTACTTTGTTCATAACATCTTTGTCCTTCTGTTATGGAGAGATAACTGCTAATTTCAAGTTGTCTGGAAAAATATTTTGAGTTAAATCTCTATCAATGACTTTAAAGAGAGAATCTCCAGTTATATCTATATTTTCCTTGAGG
>JAUKPT010005563.1:0-10356 GCA_032273505.1 Nanomia bijuga | reverse complement strand
TGATATAAAGTAGTATTTTAAATCCTCGCTCTCTATAGGATGCCGGTTAATAAACTCATAGAATGGAAAGAAAATATCTAATTGACATTTTCTTGATGTCGTTTAACACTTTCCATTCGCGAAGACCTTCGACTCAAGATTGGTATCGATAGCTGTTTGTTTTGATTCGTGGACGGATCTTCTTAAATAAAATTTTGACTATAAGCGAGAATTTTTTCGAATTTAATTATTCTTAGAAATTTAATGTGCGACCAGATAACTATATTTCTGACACTTTAATAAATTATCTGAATATACAAAATGGAAGGAAATAAGGACGAGGCTATGAGATGTTGCCACTTAGCTGAAAAGTTAATTCGATCTGGTCACAACGAGAAAGCTTTAAAATTTCTAAGTAAATCACTGAAACTATTTCCTACCGAAAAAGCCGAAGGTATGTGTGCATTCAAGCAAAATTTCCCCCATCCAAAAAGTCATCGTTTCCACTGTTGCAAATTTAATGTTTCTGTTAATTATGTAATTATTGATCTATTGACTCCTACATTTTGATTTTCTTGCTTCAATGTTCTGAGTATAATTAGTTGATATTATTCAATCTCAGCATAACCCAACATAAGTTTATATTTTTACCATTAATACCTCCTCCCCACGTACAATGATATCGAATATCATGGATATGGACCATCCATTTATTTTATTATAGTGACAGTTGTAACTGTAATTAATAGGAAGTCAATTTAATGAGTAGACTTTCAACTATTAATGCTTATTATGCTAAATTGGGTAGGTTTTAGATACAGTTCAGCAGACTAGTAGAAGACAAAACAAAATAAACCTTGCTGGGACTACACAACAGAAACTACAACATGCCACACTGCATATATTAAACCAAGTTTAAAGTTATGTCTCCAAAAATATTTTGCCACAAATAACAGACATGGATCATTAAGCTTAAGCTTGCCTCTCCTTCTTCCTATGGACCATCTAGATTCTTAGTTAGAATAATTTGACATATAATCTCACAGATCTCCCCCAGATGCCATAATATCTTAAAATCCTAAAATCCTAAAATGTCCTTAAATTTTAAGATTTTAGGATTTTGCCCCAAAATGTTCTAAAATTCTAAATTAAAATAAAATAAGATTTTTTACTGATATGATATTTTTGTTTTTTTTAACCTTGTAAAACTAGTGCCATTTCTGTAACTCCACATCTGTAGTTTACATGCCAATGAATTATAATATCTTGTAGAGGATGGATTTCAATTTCAAGTTTTTTTAGATATGAAGTAAAGAAATACTTTTGATTTTAAAAGGTCTAGCTTTAAGAAATTGAGCTAAGAAATTACTACTATTATTTAAAATGTACATTTAATGAAGATTGGTGACTCAAGAAACACACAAAATTGAATTGGCGGCATGATATACAGGGGTTCAAATAGGCAGCTCAATAGAGAGTAATATGGATTCTCAGTACGTCAGTGTTGTTAATTAATTAGTATAATGTCAACAGTTCGCATCTTGCACTTAATAAATTAATTACGCTGTATATACGTTCTGAGACATCCATATTGCTTGCAATCAGGCTGTCACTCTGTCACTGCAATAACTCAAAACATGTGTCCACCTGGCTAATGGTATGGATCAGACTTGTCAGTAAGAAGCGCAATCCAGTTTGTGTCGGCCAATTTCTTTTCAAACCAGTTGTTATTCGATCTGCACATTCAAACCTTATTCTATGTAAGGAACCAAGTGAAAAGTAAAAAAAATAAGACCATTGACATTAATATTCTAATATCTTCTTTTATAAAGCAAAATATGTCTCTTTTTACGTGATACAAAATTTGAAATTCTTTTTCTTATGTGGTCGGTTTCACGATTGCGCTAAAGAATTTTCTGCAATCATTGTGCGATCGTGTTTGATTGCGCTACACTGGCCTGATGGATACATGTTCAGATATATTTTGTCCACCCCCAGCACAGGGGAATGTCCTTAGTATAACTATGACGGAATTCAACAATATCTGACAACATATGACAATATTTGGTGATACGATATATGATGATATATGATAACAAGATTATATGTGATAATATATTAATAAAAATGTCTTAAGCTTGAGCATTGTATTTTAAAATCATAATAGTTTGTTTCGTATGAAACCGCATACTTTGTCTGGGTGGGCTTTATTATATTACACCAGCTCTGCAGTTGATCAATTATACTATGGTGCCACCTGGCTCTCTGTTGAGAAATTTAAAGGGGAGCATGGAGAATTGAAAATTTTTATTAGGGGACATGCCTATCTTTATCAATAATGCATTACACAACACTGGTAGCCTAGTAGCTTAGTCAAGAAAAAGTAAAAAAGGGAAAGTATAAAGAAATGTTTCAGAGTAACATGGTCCCCATGTCATTAAAAAGAAATGTTGAGTTTTGTTGAAGTCACTGGCTTACAAAACAAGTGTCCCACCACCATGGCTCTGCAAATAAGTGCCAGCTTTGTGCAGGAGAGAAGAGCAACGGCCAGGAACGGGGGATATGTGGCCAAACTCAGGAGCACAGGTGTGAACAGAAGTCAGTTATGACCATATTGGGCAGCTCATGAAACACTAGAGCATGAAACAAGCACATAGACGTCAACTGTGGGAAGAGAGGAGAGAGGGCTGGCAGAGCAGAAAAAGAGGACGGACAGGTGTGACAGCAATATGTAACACAAATGAGCTAGATGCACCAATCAAATCAGCAGTAGGAATTAATGGCAGAAAAACTGTTGGAGGAGAAGTGTTGTGGCTGCCAAATGGCCAACCCGTGTCTAATAACCATATTTTATTGCACTAAAATCAAGCTTGTTTTATATGGAAAAAATTTTGAGTTAAAAATAGTCAGTCTTTCTAATTCTTTCTATATTTTCTTAAGTTAGTCTTATTGAACACAAATTCATGGAAAATAACTCAAAAAAGTCAATTCTAGAAAACATTTTTTGATCTTTTTTCCTAATTATTCCTACAATAATAAAAGTTGTTATTACAAGATTTTATAACATGCCAGGGCGGGCCATTCAAAACGAAAATTTGTATGTAAATAAACTTAATAGATAAAAGAAGTTTGTTGAAAGAAATAGTGACTCACTTCTCCCTCAATGTATGTTATTTACTATGGTCTTAATGGCAACCTGCTTTACTTTTTATTTTTTAGCGCTGTATAGTGAATTGTCGAAAAATGGTTCTTCATGTAACGGTACAACAGAGTCAAATGGCCCTCGTAGGCGGAGAGACCCAAGTCAAAGTCGAGAAACTCCTGAAGCTGAGGATGGAGGAGATTATACACCTGAACAAGCCACTCAAGTTAAAAAGTAAGTACAATAAAACACTCACAATATATTGAATCTACATAGATTAACTATTGCAATGATTTTCCTAACTCAATTTCTCATTTTCAAGTGCCCAATTACTCATCCAGCCAAAGTTCTTCTGAAATGGGTTGTTTTTGTGATTTCTTACTTACCATGATTAAAGCCTTTGGAGGTATTTCCTCTCACCACATTGTACATTTTAGACATCAACAATTTTGACAAATTCTGACCAAATCAAACATTTTTGCCTGATTAATTCCAACATTTTCCAAATCGTTCAGAAACATGAATTCTGACAAATACCAGCAAAGTCAAAGTCCTACAAATATCTAATAACTAATAACAAATAACTAATTCTAACAGATTCTGATATTTTCTGACAATATGTCTGTCAGAAATAGTCTAGTGGATATGGCTTATTGTTTTCATTTTTTTATCTTTGTTTTTCTTTTCTAGAATTATTGGTTGCAAAGATTATTATGATGTTCTTGGAGTTAACAAAGAATTTTCAGAAAGTGAACTTAAAAAAGCATATAGAAAATTAGCATTACAATTTCACCCAGACAAAAACAAAGCACCTGGTGCTACAGATGCCTTTAAACGTAAGTATATTTATATAATGAGAGAATATTTGAAACTTATGTTTTTGACCTAATGTTGTCAGTCCTGGGACTAATGTTTGTAAGATCTTATAGTTGCACACTATAAACTTAAGTAGTTAAAAATATTACTTGGAAATGACATTTTTTCAGATTCTGACTATATTTTTGAGGTACCAAAAGTGATGAAGAAACTTTTAGTTGCAGAAAAGAGAAAGGCCTACTTTATTAAAGAACAAGATTTTAAAGCCTAATTCTTAGTATTCAGAGTTGTTCAAAAATATTAAGGCTAATTAAATTGTCAGTTCTAGGTGAATGCAATCACTATCATACAACAATGAATATTCTGTCCGGAAGCCACCACAACGCTCCTTTAACACCCCCCCCCCCACCCAAGGTGGGGGCATAAATAAGCTTTTTTGCTCGAAACAGAAAAACAGGGCCGAAATAAGCTTAATTTTAAGCTATTTTCTAGCATTTTTGGTCATTAAGCATGATTTATACTTTCATTTGTCCTAAGGCACAGTCCTTTTTTCACATTATAACCAATTTTACCTTACAACAATCATGCATATTGACAATTATCAGTCACAAAAAACGCTGTTACCACAAAAAACAGGGCAAAAATAAGAGTTTGGAATTTTGATGGATGGGGCATAATTAAGCAATTTTGCCAAGAAAATTCACTGTTGCTATCTTATCAGTAATTTCTTCTGATATTTTTCTGAATGTGATTTCAAAAGGATATTTATATTTTTTATTCTGACAAGTTTGCTCTGCTTATCAGGAAACAAGTTTATTTTTAGTCACATATTAGTGCTAAGAGAAAATAAATTGTTTATCATGAAACTGCACTCAAATATTAAAGGCAAGAGTACAAATAACAATCGCTAAAAACGAAATACTCGTTAAATCATTTTTAAAGGAAGCTTATTTGTCCAAGTAATTAAATGATTATTCCAGGTCATTTTTACTTTACATTTTTTTTCTTCTATTCTGTTTTAGGAATTGGAAATGCTTTTGGTGTTCTAAGTGATGATGACAAACGAAGAAAATATGACCAGTTTGGAGAAGACCTTGCACCGACTCACACAGAGAGACGTTATCGTCAACGGGAATTTGAAGGTATTTACAAATTATTTATGTTTCGGCTCTCATTGAGTCAAATATAAGATTGTTACTAATAGACAGGTTTTTTCTTGAGTCAATCTTAATAAGAGGGATTAACTGGTAATTTTAAGAAAACTGTTGTAACAGTTGAATACAGTTATGAGCTTAATCATATTTAGGCATTAAAGCCTAAAATAAAATATTTAAGCATATTTCTCCTTCTGTAAAACACTATAAAATGAGAATAAAATTCAAATATTAGCAAAAAAATGCATAAAAGCACCATTTTACCTATAAAAACCTAAATTTAATCATTTGAATCAATTTCAATAATCACTACAGAAAATGTTTCGTACAGGACATTGAAAATGTATTGAGTCAAATAATGAGTATCAAGATCATTTTCTTGAGCTTAATAGCTTAATAAGAAAATAATTTATTCAAAAATAATAAGAAAAATTTAAAAAGGGGTTTGTAATTTTAGAGATTTTGTTTCATTTTCTTTTCATACAGGATATTCACGTTCAACGAAAGTAATATGTCTTATTTAGACTATAAAAACATAATAATTCCTCAAAACAGAGAAAACGTTTACTGTAAATGATTTTATTAAGTATGGCCTTTTGCTCATATGATAAGGAACAATTCAGAATCTTACTCAATTAATTGTTGTGCTGGGTGGGGGTAAATAAAAAGTGTTGTAAAATAAATCTTTATTTCCCATTGACATAACCTTAAATTAAGGAGTTTTTTAATGGATAATTATACCAAATACATGGAATGTAAAGAGCAGACATGATTGTGTTCAGGGAATTCCCTGATTTCAGGGAAAAATATTATTTTTGAAATCCAAATTATTTTTAGAAAAGTCTCCAGAAATGCTATTTCTTGTCATTTGGAGGTGCTTAAATCTTATAATTTCTCCATTGGGGGGTTTACAGCGCCCCCAAGCCCTCAGCTGCTTTAAAACTTGTTAAGCTTGTCTCCTCAATGCACTCGTTTTAGCTTTAGCGTTCACACTTAAGTGAACAGCCTTACAGTTGCACAAAAGAGTTTTAAATTAACTGTAAGGCTGTTCATTCAAGTGTGAAAATTCATGTCATTCGCCTTATATTCTATCTGTCCAATGATGGTCTAATCGTATTTTAAAAACCTCTGTGTAAAAAAATCAACAGGTTATCTTAATGAAAATTGGTGTTACAGGTTTTTTTAGCATCTGACAGCAATATTTCTGAAGCAATGTTCAGTTAAGGTTCTTTAATAGTGTCCATGTGTTGTAAAGAGCTTATGTTTATCCAAGTTCACCTTCCCTGGCATTATTCTGTATGTCATTATCATATCAGCTTGTTTACAGCGATAAACCAGCGTGGGCAATGAAAAGTCTCAGTAGATGTTCTCAGTAAGAATGCGTTTGCAGCTCATTAATAGCCTCTTTCTACTGCCTCACTTTATTTTCATATTAGCATACCGTAAATTCTCAAATAAACGCTGGGCATTTATTAAAAATTTTCGATCTGAGGGGGGCGTCTGTTAGAGGGAGGTGTTTATTCAAAAATTCAATAACTTCAGTTTGATATTTTTTTCTGAAAACACAACACAACACCACACATAATATTATACAACATGGACAAAATCTTATCATCAGCGTCCACATCAAGAAGACACATTGACATCTTCCCTTTCTTGAAAATTTAATATTTCTAATAAACGCCCCTCCTTAGGGGGGTGTTAATAAGAGGGAGCCGTTTATTTAATATTTTGCTTTTAAGGGGTGAGGGCGCTTATTAAAGGGAGGCATTAAAAAGAAGGGGGTCGTTTATTTGAGGATTCATGATATTCCAAGTGAGACCTGACCAAGGACTTATGCTTAAGATTTCTTGATTAAACCTAAAGCTCTGTTAGCTTTTTTCACAGCTGCAGTAGTTAGTTTATGAAACTTCAAATCTTTATCGATTATGACTTTTAAGTCTCTTTCTTCCAAAACATAAAACCAAAACATAAAAAAACATAAAAACCATTTGGTTTTTATCTTTAAAGCCCAAGAACTGTTTAATATTATCGTTTTCAGTCTATATTAAGGCCTATTTGAACCTAATTTTCACTTTCTGAAGCCACTTCTTCACCTAGTAGGACTACGCTCAAAAAAATTGTAAAAAGGTGGTCCAGATGACGTCCCAAATGAGATTTGTTTAGATAGAGCGTTCTTTGAGACCATATGCATATTTAAATGGTCATAACTTCCTCAAAAACTAATATTTTTTGATGTGTTTTTTTTGGTTCGCAAAATGGAAGAATTTTCGAATTAGGTGGTAATGCCTCTTTAACTTATTTTCAGACCATTTTTTAGGGGGATTACCAAAATTAGGGCTGATTATTTAGGGGGTACCTTAAGGTTAGTGTTTCTTCAAGGGTCAGGCCCCCAGGAAACTATGATCTGCCACTGCATCTTGATTTAATGATTTTTTTGTTGTTTCATTTAAGGAGATATATCACCTGAAGATCTGTTTAATATGTTCTTTGGTGGAGGATTTCCTTCAGGTAAAAATAGTTTTTGAATTTTTATTATCTGTATGATTAATTGATATATTTTGATGGAATATTTACAATTCGGTTCTAGATAGTCAGGATACAAGTGTTATTCCATTGCAACGAAGTGACTTGAATAAAATACGTTTTTCAAGAGAAAAGATCTAGAGTCCCAAAAAAGGGCTGTTTTTTTATCCGGACTTTCCAAACGTTTTTAAGAAATGAATATCTATGAAACAATCTGAAAAAAGCATTTGAAAATTCTTATGAAACTGTTATTGGGATTTTCAACCCCTTTTTAATTGCCCCCTTTAGACTCTCAACCCCTCTCCAACCCCCTCGTACTGGGTGGAATAGGGTTTAATATGAAGGAAAACAATAGACTGTTGTGATGAAGAAATGGTCCAGAAAAGAAAGAAAGTTCACATTTGAAATAATCTTTATTTCAAAAATATACAAATGAACACTAAAATAAACTCTTCCTTTGGCAAATCTTTCAAAATGGCAATTGCCAGGGATCTTAGCTGGGAACTGTTAAAAATGGTTCTATCATATCTCTAGCGTTTCTTTTAATCTATTAAAGTATTAACTTATGAATTATTGAATTGATATCATATCCTCATTTTTCTCCTTTTATCTATCCACTAGGTAATGTATACGTCAATCGCACACGAAGGGGTGGAGGTCATCAAGAACACCAACACAACCAGCAGGTTTGTTCTCAATTCATCTTGTTTAGTTTTTTTTTTTTTTTTACACTTTCAAAAAGATGTACAAAAATACAAGTAATAAACTAAATGAAAAATTACATTTAAAAAACAGGACTCAACACAGCAAAGTTTAAAGGCATCAGTAAAGCAACTTTGTACTATACTAGTTTGTTGTAGGGTTAAATTGTAACCACTGCTGTATCCAACACAAATATGACAAACCTATAGCCTTAAAGGACTGCCAGCTTTTTTTAAATGAGTATTATTTTCTTACTTTTTGCTCTCTTTACAAATCTATATCTCAACGAGTTTTTGAATTATAACAAAAAATTACATCCCCAAAAATTTGATTCCTTCAATAGAAAACATCACACACTTTTTGACAGATCTTCAATTAATGAAACAGAAAAACTTACTCATAATTTGTGATTTGTGCAACATTGTAAATAAAATAAAAATAGAAACCAATAAAAAGTGGGGGATAGCCAAAATTAAAACTTTAAATTGCATTTCCCCTTGAAGGATAAAAAGGAAAGTATAACATTTTCTGATCAACTAAAATACAATCATAATCATTTTCTTTGTTTTATCTATTTGTATTAATCTATTTTTCTTTCTTTTAGACAACATCAATGTACCCACTCGTACAAATTTTACCAATTCTTATGATCGTCTTATTTTCCTTTTTAACCAGTTTTCTGGTTCCAGAACCTGTATACAGTTTTCAACAAACATCGTAAGTATCATTAACTTTTAAAAGTTTTTTTTTCGAGCTTCTAATTGTTCTGGATTTTTTATAAGAGAAAATTGACTTATAGTCAGGTCGATAATTGCAGAATTGTGCATTTTTGTGATACAAGCATGAAATTTGGCAGAATAATATCTTATTGGGAGTAGATCAAAAAACCATCGAGACACAAGCTGTGTCCCGACCGGAAGTACCATAATTAGCGATGAGTCATTTTCCGGTTTCATCGTCATATACATCAGAAACTAAAATTGATCAAATATAGTAAAGTTGGGTATCATTCGAAAGCTTTTTTAAAGGCAATTCATAAACACATAGGGACAACATCTTTTTAACAAAGCAGTAAAAAGTTATTGAGTTAAAAAGATATGAAAGTTTTATTAGAATATGCTTCACGTATAAAGAACAACACAAAATACAGAAATAAAAATGTTTTTATAATTCATAGAATTTTATTACATTGTCCTTTGCAATAGCAAAGATGAGTGCATGGAAGCATCCAGAGACGTTTACATTTGCAGTTTTTCGTGCAAAATGGGACGCTTTTGCAACCACATTTTAAGAGAGCATTGCACTCTTTTGAAATTGGTGGTAATGTCATCCAAAGGGGAGAATATTTATCTTGCTCACGCTTCCATCCAAAATTACAAGGATCGGGAGCATTAATCTTCCAACTAGTAGATTTTAGCCAGATACTGGCCTGAAACACTGCCCTTTTCACGTGTTGAAGCAATGCATCCTGGGTTGGAGGCAAGTTTGAAAATTCCATTTTAGGAAACAAAGATTCTCGAAGTTCATTGACTAAAGAGCTATCAGTAGTCCGTGAGTACATCACACAAACAAACCGTTCGATTATCTTGAATCTGTCAGAATCTTTATCAATACTTTCGAATGGTTCAATCAAAAACCCATTTGTAGCTTCTGGGTAAGCGAGCCAAGAATTCCAGGCGGATACCTTTCCCTTTCTTTTGAACTGGGATGTTGTATCACAACCAGTCATGGTTATAAAAAACGGTAACGCTCGACACATGTCTTTACCTAAATATTCATATATCTTTCTGACGTCGAAAATAGATGAATGTTCGCCAAAACCGAACAAGATATAAATTTGAAGGTTTGGAAAATCTTCGACAACTGTGCTAAAGACATATGTTGCAATAGCAACTACATCACTATCGACTGTGGATAAAAATACTGATCTACATTCATGATTTACTGCGTGTTTTAAGTGAGCCATAATACGAGTATCACTTTCTTCATGATCGCATAAACCAATATCTTGAAACTGTTGACCTTTAATTGTAACGG
>JAUKPT010005562.1:0-10358 GCA_032273505.1 Nanomia bijuga | reverse complement strand
AAATATAGTGTTATCCCAATGGCCCTGTACTTGTATTTGTCAACGTTTGTAATTGAAATTTTTATAAAGAAAAAAAAGCAAAAAAAAACTGACCTCAATTTGCATGAGACGAGCTTCTCTCTCTCTGGCTTCAGCAACTTCTGCTTCCATCTCAACCTGTTGGTTTCTACATAAAGAAGAAAGGAGACAGGTCATTAAAAGTTGAGAGTATTTTTCAAATTAATTTTGAGAAACATTATTTTGCGAAGAGAAATCCAATAAAAAAGCTTTAGTATTATTGTTTTATATAAGGTATAACAAACTTTAAAAAAATATGTGTAATACTACATTAAAAACAATTGAAACGATACTTACAATTGATCTTGGACTACTAATTGTTGATCATCTTCAAAAGTATCGTCTATCAGTTTGGGTACTGGCTCTTCCTGAAAAACATATTGAAACATACATTTGAAATACAAAAGCTGGATCATGCACTTAATAATGAACAATTCTGGCGTCAATTCTAGCGTCTTGTCTATGGAAAAATGTATCGAAAATATAGGAAAAATCAACGAAAGTTTCGTACTCTCATCAAGGGGGCCATAATAGGCCTGAAACTTTGCAAGGTTTCCTTTATATATTAAACTTCAAGTCTCAAAAAGCAGCGCACAATATCAATATAATTAATCAATTCTTACCGGAATATGAGCTTCTTGTGCAATATTTGCTCTCATCTTTAACGACAAGACCTAATGAACCAACCGTAAAATATATCAATATCAATGTCAGCAGCTCAATCTACTTTAATGGCAGACATTTTCGTGTTCAGAAACACTGCCATAGCATAAAAATAAGTTTAGTAAATTGTCAACAACGTGACCTGAACATGAAATGATCAAACTTTTTTTGTGAGCATTTAATTTTGCAAAAATCGAGGCCCATTCGCAATATTTTCAAAATTGCTGACAATAAAGTATATACTAAATATCAGTATTTAAATAACGCTCTCAACTTTCCAAGACTTAAATATGAATATGATACATTTTTCACATGAAGTGCCATTTGCATTGAAAAAGTTGATAAACAGACGATAAAATCTGATTTGGACTTACATTTTGTATAGCATGGTACCTAGAAAGTGTGTTTTCAAACTCTTTCCGAAGTTTATTTTGCTGTAAACTAAACCGACCCTATAATTATAGAAAGAAGAATGTAAAATATCAATATTATTTAATATTAAAACTGATGGTGCTTGGAAGATAGATAGAAGGGGCAAATTTCATTTTTATTACCCGGATGATAGGGCCGCCAAAACCCAGTCGTTGATTTGATAAGCTAAGAAACCGGTCAGTAGAGAGCAGGATTCCCTACAAGGGAATTTGCTTATTTATTCAATTGTCTCGAAAAAAATGCTAAAACGTCGAAAACAAGTGAAAATGTTCTGATTTAACATTTTGATACAAATACTGTTTCTTAAAGGACAATTTCTTTAGTCTCGCATTTGGTGAATCAGTAGAATTCACCAATCCTTTATTTTCTTTCTTTGTTTATCTTTCTATTCTATTCTTCTCTGTTCACTTCAAATTCCCTTTTCATTATAGCAGTTTTTGCTGTCTACAGCTTTTGAAGTCGTTAAATTGCACTTGATTTTTTCTCCTTAGTGTTTAAGGTTTTGAATGCTTTTGTCACGTCATTCGAACGTTTTATTATAGAGAAAAGTAAAAGGGTTCTTTAAAAAAGGTATCTAACTCTCTTTTCTCTCTACTTGGTTCTTTATCAGGGTAATAAAGCAAATACTAACTGGCTAGGCGGGTATAATCCCGGAAAATATCAGACCTTGGACGAGGTATTAGCCCGACCTAGGATCGGGCTAATACTGGCGTCCTTGGGCTGATTTTCTCTGAAATTGCCCTTCTATCCAGTTAGTATTGGCTTAGTAATAGCCACTGGCTAATGCTTTGTCCCTGTAAGATCCATTCTGCAAAATAAATTAATCTTCATCTTCATCTTAATCTTAAGAAAACTCATAACTACATAGGTTAAAATCAAGGCACTGGTAATATTTTTTGCAGGGTCTCATAGATTTTTTAAATAAAATGTCTTGATATAGCTCACAATATCCTAGTAAAGTACCTAAGTAATCACAACAATTAATTTAACAATAAGACCATTTTTTGGTCATCTAAAATGAAGGTCAATAAGAAGATAGCAATGAATAGAATATCTACCTGTCTATTGTCAAAAGCATCGTTTCTCCCCGCTTTTGTGTAGTCCAATATTTCTTTGAAGATGTTTTTCGTTTGAGTTGCAAGTTTGTTGCTGTCTTGGGAAAGAGAGTGGATCTTTGTTTCAGCATCCTTCTCGTTCGCAGTCGAGTCAATGGATTTCGACAAAATTTCTAATTTTGAAACTAAATTAAGAATGAAATTGATTAAAACTTTTGGTAGTCAAAACAAAAATTTATTTTATATTTCGCAAGAATATAATACTCTTACGAAACCAACCAAAATATTTCATTATTTGGCACTAACTCTAAATAAAGACTTAACAGTTTTAAAACAAGACCAATTCTGGACCAAAGTGAGTGGTTCATAAACTTTTGTACATACAAAATATTTTGCAAAATATATCCATGTAAGTTTGTTCCCACATAGGTTTGTCCCATTTACATTTATAATTGAGGTCCCCTTGCAGAGGTTTTATTTTAACCCGGTGAACGGCGAATTTTAACCCGACTCGAGTCTGCAAATCCAACAATTATTTTTGAAATATTCAGGTCAAATATTGACTCCATTCGGCAAATCCTGATATTGTCTTCGAAAAATCACGACTTCAGTCGGACAATCCAGAAGTTTTTTTCGTAATGCCAACTCCAATCGTACAATTAAATACAATAGTTGTCTTCGGAATATCCTGCGTACAGTCATTGGACTGTATATAGAATCTGCCTGCCTAAGATTTTCATATCTATAATTTGTTGGCAAAGGAGGTTATTTAGCTGGCGTTTGTCAGCGTTTGTTGGCATCCTTTTATGGGAGTGACCTCCATTAGCTGTAAAAAAAAACTAACGACAATGAATGTGAATTTATTAAATAAGTATTTTGACTTCATAATAGAAACTAATGTGAAAAGAATAAAATTAATGGGAGTGTGTAATGCAAGTACATTAAACTTCCATTTCCATCGAAAAGAACTAAACACTAAAAGACTAAAAACAATTAAATAGCCAAAGAGAAAAAATAAAAATAATAAAGTAGAGTAATTCATGGGAACATACCATTTTTATTCAAAAGGAATATTTTACTGCTTGCTGTGTCACATAAACTGTTGAATTTATCTAAAGAAAAATATTATTGAGAATAAGAAGAGAAAGAAGAAAGAATACACATATTGATCTTTACATCTTTTAGTCCACTTGATACCAGATAAGAAATTAGAACTTTTATTAAATTCTATAAAGATTTTTACAATTTTCAAATATTTAGTGTTGGTTGGACAATGGACCAACTGAAGTGGACATATTAATGGCTATGGATTTATTTGGTCTTGACACAAATAACTATATTTGGGGTTATGGGAAATTTGGTCATTTCGTGGTCAAAAATGAAATATTATAAAGCTCATTTATGATGAAGTAAAGACATGCTGCTGGTGATCAAAAGAAAAGAGAAAAAACAACAAAATACCATACTATTATCTTTTGTTGAATCCGGCCTGTGGTACGAGGCAGCTGTGGTCGAGTCATTTGAGCCATACGATTGACCAACCCCAGCACCACCAAAATCTCCTCGATCACTCATTACTATCTAATGAGATACATCGCTTAATAAATAGACAGCATCATTCCTTTTTGTTATTATCTAAACAAAATTATGCCTGATGATCCCACTTAAATCAAATGAAAGCTCACGGCACCCCAATCCAAAATATTTATTCTAAAAATTTGTTCTTTCCAGAAAAAAATATAGGAAGCTTCACTTCACTTCCTTGATCCTATTCTTAATGGGCCTTTTTCCATACACCGTTTATTTATTCTCCTTAATAATATACCAATTACATAGAAATTTTGTTGGAAGACTCTTAACCTTAAACATCAGAAATCAATCATCAAAATGCTTACTGCCAGCATATTCTTTGCTGACATCAGCATTTTTTTAGATGTACTCATCAAAAGTAGCCAATTCGATGCAAATAAAAATTAAATGATTGGGCCTTTGAATCCACTTATTTTTTCACCTTTTTTCACAGTATACAAATATAAAAATAGGTTTAACGTGACCCATTTTTCCAATTTGTCTTGAGGGATCATAGATCTATGAGACTGACCGCATAGGAGAAATTTGTGTACAAAAACTTTTGTGTATACAAAACCGCCTTTAATTTAAATGAAGTTTACTACAATATGTTTATTTATCATCTGTCACATTTCTTTTGGTAAGAATTTGTATCAGCAAGGTATCAACCTTCTAATTCTAACTAGTTTACATAGCAATGCCAACATATGATTTTACGCTAAAGAAAAACATCAAATAGAGACATTTTTAACCAAACTAAATAGGATTTCCATGTGATAAATTTCAAACAGTTAAACTGATTCAAATTAGGTCAAATTAAAATATCACAATTTGTTGTTTTACAAGTGATCTTATCAAAATTTTAAATTGTAAATTTCACCTTAACAAACATCAATTTTACCAATAATTTGTAGCCAAACCCTAACAAATTTGTTGATTATTCAAGAAATCAAAAATGACTTTAAATATATTCAATACAATTATCTTGCCACTTGTTTATTCGAAATTTTGAAAAATAAATCTTTCATACTCATCATTTTCATCACTTATCACATTTCCAAAAAGGTGATATCAAAACTATCAAAGACAAAAAAGAGAAAAAAACAATGCAAGCCTCCACCACAAAAAATAAATTTGTTTTGGTAAAAATAACAGTTCTCATTTATAAACAGTCTTTATAAAGGTTTAAATTTCTAATCAGGATGACTTTTACATTAAAAAAAGAATAACTAAAGACACCAGCTATCTTCACAGAATGTATATCACAATACTAAAAGATGTATATATTTCTCTATTATTTATATCAAACGACTTTAATAAATGTACACACAAACAGGAATGAGGAAAAAACAATGAGTTTTAGTACATACATCTTTGTCAATTGTTTCAGATTTCCCAAATAATGTTTAGAATGTGTCAACAATACAGGTTTTGCAATCTGTCAAAATCTGTCAAAATTCATCAAAATCTGCCCTTTTCAGTCGAAACCTGACATTTTTTGTCAAGATCTGTCATGATGGATCCCGTGGAAAATGACGGTTCAGCTTTCTTACATCTGGGGTATCTAATGCCCACCTAGCCACCTATCATCTGCCTGGTTAAGAAACGAATTTGTAGCTCTAACCACTAGATTTTTGGGATAAACATTTACTCATTCAGATGCAAAGATTTAAATTGGGCTGCCTGTTGGCTATTTGCTTGCTTGAATTTCAAACCTAAATGATTAAGAATAGCTATAGATATCAGGTTCACTTTTACAGTAAAAATGTTAGCAAAATTTTAAACATTAATTGCTTGAATTAAAACACAGGAAAAAGCAAAATAAACATAGTGTTGCCACTTCAATTTTGATTGTGTGTACAACAGAAGAGATAGGGTCAAAATACCATGGGAAGGAGAATTGCCTACGTACTTTTTGGTTACAGCCTTAGAGAAATCACAAGTAAAAATATAATTATATATCTTTCAATCTAATGTTTTAAGAATTACAATCATAAACAAATATACACAAAAATCTTTCATAATAAGAAAAAATAGTGAAAATAATTTGCCAAGTGAAACAAGAAATCCTTTTGGCAATCCACAAAATGATAATGCCATGTTGAGCAAATTAAAAGCCGATTGTTCTTCATTTGCTTTTCCAAATACAAGATATGCAATGGTAACTTGTGACTCGACTGCAATAAAAACAGTAATGAATAAATAAGAGAGAACATCTTTTGGCAACTTTTGTCCAATAATGTACGCAAAGATAAAATCAAAGTCCTTCTCGATTACCATAAACATAGACCAGCCAAGTAAGAGGAATAGAATCAAGCGATATTTTCGTGATAGCCATGAAGGTTTCACGACAACTTCATCTAAGTTCATATTGTCTGTTTCTGTTGTTTTTGTAGTTGCAGCAGTACTTTCGAATGAAATGTTTTCATTTTCAAGTATATCTGGTTCTACTGTTTTCACAAAATTATTTTCATCAACAATGTCAGAGGTAGTAGATGTTTTGTTTTGATCTAAGTTTGAACATTCTGAAGGTGTATCTGCAATACTGAAGTCCTCACATTTACTTAAATACTGTAGTTTTTTTAATCTTTCGGATGGATTTTCAAGTATTCTTCTTCTCCTTGCTTCTGCTCTTTTGTCAGCCATATTATGTTTTTAAACTACAAGGTATATAAGGTCAAGGTATTAAGGTCTTTAACTATCTCTAAGATTAGATTCATGTGACAAACTGTAAACTATACCTTAAAATAAAGTTTTAAATTAATTTAGTAGTATTAGTTATTAGTAAGGCCTGTAGAAAAATAAATTAAACATCTAATGAACAGTCTGTTCAAAAGAGGTTTTTTTTGACAAATTCCTGTTCTTCCTTTTATGAGAAAGAGCTCTTCTACCACCCTCTGCTAAAAAGAAGTGTTACATTTTTTGAAAATTGAGTTTTTTTGTGCTCTTTCCATTTATGCAAGAAAGAAAGCCTAAAAATGCATACTTATGCATTTTTGGGCCGATTTTTTAATGACAGTAGTGAAAATGTTATATTCTTACCATTCTTCTGTCGCACGACGAAACTGTTTTTTTTTTTTTAAATTTCATCTAACCCAGCACATGAACGTTTTGAGACCTTATTTGTGTGATTTTTTGCTTTGAAAACACTTTTTTTGGCTGCTAACAGGGGTCTCCAATCACTCATTTTCTATTATTTATTTTGACAAAACCGCATTAGTCCATTGAAGAAACAGAGTTTGTCAAAACAGTTTTAACAAAACCTCCAATTATAGATAACCCCAACATTTCCAAACCAATTCCTGACCAATTTAGACCTTACTGAACTTACCAACTTGAAACAACCATCTGGTGTATTTAGAAAATCAAGGTGTCGGGTTAAATAATATTTTCAGAAGACTTGATTCAGGTCACAAAAAATAATTTCAAAATAATTTCAAAAAAGTGATTTCAAATAAATTTCAAATAAATTTCAAAAAAATTCCAATAAAAGAAAAATGGGGCAAAAATCGAAAAATCTGACCTTGCCCGTCCAAATTCCGACCAAAATCGACTAATCCCGACCGGCCATGTAGTTGGTGTTGTATGTCTATTACTCTTTTATTCACATTTGAAACAAAAGAAATATATTACCTTTCATTTCTTAAAATAAGATATGAGATATGTAATTAGCGGTATTCATTTCATTTTGTTCCTCAAGAATTCATGTGATTTTCCGAAGGTATATTAACTCAGGTTATAGGAACGTTATTTTAATAAGTATGGGGTAAATGATTATAAATAATTAAAACCCTATATTTTTAAGCAATTAAAAAGTTTTAGTAGGATATTATGAAAAATGTCTTCAAATCGGGGTTTTTATCATTTTCTTGTATTTCAATATTTTGGACTTATTAAGCAGTTTTGTCATGCAACAACAACATTGGTCACAGGATGTGTCAGTTTTAACTTACTTCTTTTTAGCAAACGACTGCAGTCTAGACGACATTATGGAAATCACAGATATCATTGAAATTTAAATCAAAATTGTTGAAAATTATACCAAAATTGCCAAAATGTAAAATTCATGAGAAAAGGTGAGAAAGTGTTGTAAATGCAATTGAATTGAAAGTTGAAAATACAGCTTGTAATAACCATCCCTCTCTGTTTTTGAATTAAATAAAGTATTGTTCTTAACTCACTCTTCCTAACTAGGTCCCCCATCATCAGCGACTTCAACATTCTTTAGAGGATGTAACATGACAATAATAATGGTGATAAATGGGAAAAAATGGCGAGCTTTGAAAAATTTCCAGCTCCATTAACAATTAACCATATTTTTTTTTATATTTTGAAATTGTAGTGAGTAGCTTAAGACAAGACAATGAAAAAATGGGAAAATATCTGCTACTTCAACATTTTTTTTGAACTTATGGGGGGAACTTATTGGGGGCTCTCAAGACATCCGCCAATGCAAATGTTCAGGACTGGTCATTCATTCAACAGCAATTAGAAGTAATCAGATGACATTTTCAATAAAAAGTTTCAGTTTTAGTTTTAAACGGAATATGCAATTAAGATGATTATAGGTATAACATATATATAAGGGGGTTTTATTGATATGGAATTTCATGAGGGGGAAATTAGCAAGATTAAGAATACTAAGATATTTTACAAAACCTCTAAAAATCTCTTTAAATTAACATTATACACATAAACAACTAAATAAATAATTCAATAGTTTCTCACAGCATATGAAAAATAAGTTACGAAAAAAATTAAAAAGTTAATTAAAGATATATCTAGTAAGATGCAATGAGTAATTTAATAGTTCAAAAGAATATTCTTGGTAAATTTTTGTTTTGTCCATTGTTCTTCTATCTGCTGTACAAAACCTGGTTGCACAACCTTTCCACGATTTTCATAAACATGACTTTTTGAAGATTCTTTGTTGCCGTTTTCCAAGCGAACAACAATACCTTCTATCAATCCACTATAATATGTTGAATTTGAATCAAGATACTCTTGTAATAAATCCTTGTTAAAATTGGTTACTTCAGCAATTGTTCTTACGCAAGCAATTTCAGTTTTTTGTAAGGTTTCATTTCTTTCTTTGATACTAAAAAAACTATGCTCTTCTTTATCATAGATATCAAAGGCAAGAAAATAATCAGGAAGTGTTGTGTAATGTATTGAATGTTTGGCATAAACCCATTCACCAAATAAAATATCTCGATTTGGACGTAGTATTTCAAACAACGATGATGAATGTTTTTCTATCCAAGTATCCAAAACATTAAACTGTTTGTGCGTTTTTGAATTAACAAAATGAGATCTGTTTTGAATTAATATTTTATTGTTAGAATCAATACTAAATCCTAAATTTGCACCATCTACCTTTTCTTCAATCACAACTGTTTGGTTTCTTGTAAAGAATTTATTAGCTTCAGATGAAGTCATTAAAAGATCATCTCTTTCAACAACGCCACTTCCAGCAGTTAAAATATGTTTCGTTCTCGGAAACTTGAAGAAGTTGCTGGTCGCTGCCATTCTGCATTAGCAAAAAAATCAATGTGCCAAAGTTGAATTTAAAACTAATATTTTATCTTTTAATGTTTTTAGCTAGCTACAATTTTATTGTCTGCTATAGTTGATTTTTTTTGTTCATATGATTTGGTGGTTTTATATATCATTTACATTTTTGCTTTATCAGCATATTTTACAAATGAAAAAATTGCAACATAAAATGAAATAAGGACCTTAATATTGTTTGTTACAAGGAAACTCCCAAATCAGAATATGTATGTCATTCTTTTAGAAATGATAGCATAAATAAATTAAGCAAGCCAATGAAAAAGATCAAGACGGGAGGGGGTGGTAGAAAGCTGCAGGTGTTCACTTGACAAAAATGCAGACGTTAGCATTAAATGGTGCAATAGTCGTAAATTGCACAATACAGCCATTAGACTTGTGGGCAAAACTTGGTTGTTTGTTTAGGGACAATGGAGCTATATGACAGAAGTTACGCACCCATAGAAAATACCTTCTTTTTGGTACCAAGGTGGTACCATGGTGATGCAGTACATGGAAGTACACAATACAGCAATAACATTGGTTAAAATCAACACCCGCTTACACAACTTACTTTTACCAGTTCATGTTTTTAAAGCAATCGCAGTACAAATCCAAAATTTGGCATTTTTAAAAAATTTAACAACATTGCATGGCTGAGGAATGTTTACAACTTTGGACCCGATGTGTTGATTTATTTATCTTTTTAATGCGCGCAAAAAGAAGGGCGCGCGGGAGTCTAATTTTTCCGTATAGCGTCCGACTCATATTTTAGATTGTCCGACACAATCTTATGTCGGGTTCATATTTTTGGTTAACCATCCCCATCCCCGGCATATCACTTCACTTTTGAAAAGTTGAGTGAAAAAACGGGTGTCAATGAAAAAATTACCCACTAATCAATATAGAAGTGATGAATTGGGAATCACTTAAAAAATCCTTTTGGTGATAAAACTAGGGTTATTTACAGTGAAAATATCACTTTTCAAAATTTCGCTGCTCCGGAAAATAAATAAATAATTTTCTTTTCGG
>JAUKPT010005561.1:0-10358 GCA_032273505.1 Nanomia bijuga | reverse complement strand
TGGTTCGCACAATAGAGGACTTTCGAATAATCAAATAAAAATTGGGGGTTAGTACCCCCCTGGGAGTGCCCCTTTAAGATTTTTGACTTTTGAGCCTCATTTTCTTATAAACTTTTTTCTTATAAAAACAACAACGTGTATTCAGGGTGGCCACCGAAAATATACCAGAGATTTTCGGGGGAAATTACACGAAGAAGCACAATTTTTGAAAAAATCTGCGTTTCAAAAAAAAAAAAAAAAGAGGTCAATTTTTTTCAAAATTTTAGGATATTATATTTCTTCAATAATTTTCAGGGATTTTCAGGGATTTTGGGATTTCAGGGATAGGTGGCCGCCATGATAATGATCAATGAAGTTAGTACTTTAATAAAGTGGCTGAAAGATTCGAACAATTGGCAATAATCATTTGATGAAAATTCTGGTGATTGGTTAAGCCCCATAGGTGACAACAATAAAATCCATGAGAAAATTAAATACAAAACATGAAATTACGTCATCATTCAAGGAAGCTCTATTACCAGGTCCGAAAAAGTCAAGATGTGCCATCTTAAAACATGCATCACGTGAAGACATTTAAAAAATAAAAATTATTCATTTTAATTCCAAGCAATTGACACCATAATGCATTTTCCTGATTTCGTTTTTTAACGAACACTATTGCTCTTATAATCTCGTACACTGAAAGCTCGTTTGAGACTTAAAAACATTAACTGAAAAACAACTAGTTAATGCCATGCGATAGAAAAGAAACTCAATGGTAACCGGTACCGGGTCATGTCTAACACAACTAAAATGTTATTGCTCACATAGCACTTTTCTGCTTCGTTTAGTAATTTAAGTTTTTAAGTAAATATTGTTGGCTTCTCGGTCGACTTATGTTTTGTAACACGTGGCAAACCTAAGAATCACAAATCATTGAATGCTTAGGGATATACTTAGTGAGACTAGATAAATTTAGCAATTTTGTGGTTAAAAAAATACTGTCTGTAGGGTAACATTCACATTAACATATAAAATATTCAAAGCTAGGTAGAAATTATATAAATACAAGTTAGAAAGTCGACAGAACGGTTACAAATAACACATGAACATACAAAACTGACCACATTTAAACACACTATCTAGAATGAGAATTTTTGCATTGCATACCAATTTCCTTCATACTAAGGTAATGATTTAAAGAGCAGACACAATCGGCAATTTCTCAAATGCAAGAGATTATCAAATCTACTTACTGGAGAAAAATTTAATTTGATTCAATTGTTTGATACTTTAAGAAACTAATTGTCTTAATTCCATTGATGAATTCTGTTGAATTAGAATATGGAAATAAAATCAACTCATAAAGTAGAATATACCTAGACGTGGTGGCATTCTTAGTTTTAGGTCAATATCAGTCAAAATTTTTATAGACAGTTATTTGCTGCTCCATATATTTATGAAAGGAAGTTGACACAAGACTTAATAGAGAAACGAAAAAAAACTAGCTTGTGCTGACCAGGTAAGCTTGATGAGCGTAATTGCGTCATGAAAACCCAGCCGCACAATGGCAGCATTATTTGAAATATATTGAAATCTATAAGGTGATTATTCAAGATGATAAACAATACATGAATAGTACTGCTTAAAATAAGCAAGGCGTTATTGCGTTTTATCATATTAATTGATGAACAAAATGTGCAAACCTTGGAAAGAATTTTCGAGGTAACTTAATCGAAAAACTGATTTCCACGTTGAAGGTGCTGATTCAAAAAATTAATCTACGTATGAATGTAGCGTTTTTTTGTAGCGTTAGATGTAATAAATAAATTTAAATTCTCTCTTTGATAATTATTTCTCTATGTTTATTTTCTTATATTACCTGCCTAGTTTCCTTCAGGTTAATGAATACATGATTCGACCAGGGAAAGGATACACTACCGGGAGTGCGGCAAAAAAAAGTATACAAGATTGACACTGCTAGCCAGCTATTTATCATAAATTAGGGGGGCAATGAAAAGAAAAAGGTCTAACTTAAATTTAAATGGAGTTATTTATCAGATTTGGCCGAAAACTTCCAAAGTTATATTGATTTAAAGAAAAAATGAACTCACAAAAAGATGCAAAATTAATGAAAAAATTATATTTGAGAAAATAGACCAAATATACCCAGATTTTTTAAACTATTTGCATGTTGAGTGCTTGTGTGTGTTAGGGGAGGGAGGGGCGGGAGAGAAGAACAGAATTCTAGGTTCCAATGTTCTGATTTGAGGGTGCATTATAGATTCTAAAGAAAAATACACTTTCAGCATTATTTTTACTGCTGAAAACAAGTTAAGAACAAGTTATATAGTAAACTTAAAATTATGTATGACAGTCAACTGCTTAAAATTCTTCAACAACTCACTTTCTATCAAAGAAGAAAGTTTTACCGTTTCAATAAAAAAGACTAAAATCCAACAGTGTTTCAGTTGCACTAGTTGACCTGTTGGCTTTTCAAGGTAACTTCATTATGGTTTTCTACTTTCTCTTCATCCAATCCTGTAATGCAATTACTGTAATGCAGTAATGCAGTCTAAACCCAGTTTTATATAGCATTAAGAATAATTTCTAACGATTTCAATAATAATCTCACATCATTCGCGGAAAGGTTTTTAAACAATGTAGTAATAGTCATTCTGCGCATGTTTCATTATCTACTTGTCAAAATAGCAAATCTAACAAAAATAGGTTTCAGTAAAAATGTGACTACAATTATGAACATAAACTTAAATGAAGTAAGGTGTCTTTCAAAGTCTTGCAAAGCCACTCAGTACTCCGTCATCAGCAATATGTTGTAATTTATGATGGCTAAATTCTTAAATCCAATTTATCTTAAATATATTATCTGATTATTTGAGTTTATCTAGTGTCATTTTATTGTTCTGATTTAAAGAATTTTTTAGCACTTTAAGACAAATGAGAGAAGGTTTTTTTATACATTATATTAATGGTGTAGTAAGTAAAAATAGTTGAAAAATAGATGTTATTTTGACAAAAAGCTGAAATGCAACCTGAAAGTGAAGTAAGAGAAATTATAATTTCTACTTTACACAAAAATGCTTTTATCTTAAAAGAAAACAAACTAAATAAGTGAGATCAGTTGCATCTATTCTTTACATACCTGTTCAAATCAAATTTTTAAAGTGAAAGACGCATACACAAAGAATGTACCATGTTTAAGCAGAGGTATAAAAACGAAATAAATAACGAAATAATAACTTAACCCACACATTTTTTACACCCATAATCAACATGACAAATTCACTACCCAACACTGATCACTTGGGAATCTATCAATTTCAAGTTCGAGGTTTGTGTCTTATCTTTAATACTTTCATTTAACGTTAACAGTAAAACTAGAATCAAGAGGCTAGGTGTACTAACACGCTAAACACACATCAGCCATTGAGTAAGAAAATGATAACCCCGGTGTAGTACATAAGAAAATATAACAGAGAGACCATGTGTATACACAGGGTTTTTTACTTATGTCAATATCAAGTTCTACCTCAGCGTCCTACGAATAAGATTCTTTCGCTTCTGGGAAAATAATACCAAATTCAAACCGCGGAAGAACTGATAGAAAATTGTTTATGATTGGATACGACTTGATTAAAATAACTACATTGTTCGATTAAAAAAGAAGAACGTCGAGTATAGATTGTTCGGAGAACTACTTATCGATATCATGAAACATGGTGTTTGAGAGAAAAGATCTTTTTATTACGTCTTCGATTCAACGAGAAGAACTTTGTATAAAGAATCTTATCGATATTACAATTAATTTTGCTTGAGAGAAAATAATATTTTGCAAAAGAACTTTGTATAAAGAAACTTATCGATATAATGAATCATTGTGTTTGAGAGAAAATAACTTTGTTATTTGTAGAAAATGAACATTTAATTGTCATGTCGAACGAATTTATTCAAGTATTTCTCTTAGATAGAAAAAACACATCCTGTCTGTAGCCCTCTCTATAACCACCCACCTCACCCTTCAACTTGTCGCTTTATTATAGTGGTTCGTGATAATAAATTATTAATAATATCGATTCAAATGAAAACAGGGGGATTTAGTATCGATTTTGAAGTTCTTATTTGATTCGTTTGTCCAACTATAAAATTGATGAATAAGTAATAAGGCTAAGTCATCTAATCTATTCGTAAAAAGACAAATCGATTTCGCTGGCGTTTCATTTCGTTGCTTTTCACTCATAGATTAAATAGTACTTAAACAGCAAAACAATAAGATTACGAAAAATTGGTTAGACAAAAGAATAAAGAGCGAAGTTCTCTAGTATGCATATTTCTGCATCTCATGATAACAAAAACAACGTCATACAATGTTTAAAAGCTTTTGGTTTTTCCTTGTCTCAACATAGAATTTATACATAGAAGAATAAAACCAGAACATAAGAGGAACACTCGGAGATATTCTAGGGAATAATGATTTACGTGATTTACGTGGCATCTTAAAGTATCTTGAGTATCTTAGTTGACGGGAGAGGATGTAGTGATAGAGATAGTGAAAAACACGAAAATATGTTATCGGACATGTCCAACTGATATGCCTGCCTACCGAAAATCTTGTCTGGTACACATTTTGAAGTTATTTTAAGCCCTATATACTGTAGTTAAATTATTATAGGCACATAATCCTACTAGTCAATAATCGTTTGAATTGGAAAGTTGAGAATGAGAAAATAATTCATAATTTGAATTAAAACATTTCTTAACAACCAGGTACATCTTATTTTCATATACCTTCTTTGTTTCTGATAAGTATCTAGAATTAAAAGATTGAAATTTGAAGTATGCAACCCAAAAAAACAACACATAAATAAATATATACATTCAACGAAACGTTATATCAAACATCTTCAATAAAGGCTTCTAAAAGCTAGATTACAGATATAGACACAAATGATATAAAAATTGAGGGTAAAAAGAAGTCATATACAGTAGCAAAAACCTTAATAAAAATAAACGATAAAAAACTGACTGTTTCTTTATATGTGCAGGAAATTCATATTCATCTTTTTACATAATCCATTGGATCATAATTTCTTCCTGTTGATAAAGTCTATCTCCAAGTTGTTTCTCTTTAGCAGAAAACACTTGTTATATGGATATAATATTTGAACGATACTGTATCTGGGTAGGTCTGGATTGATTTTACTACAGTCAATGTGCAGTTATTCTTATTTCTCATCCAAACATTTCACCTTTGCGGCATATTCTTCTATGTCATTAGTTTCATTAGAAGGAATGATATCATTATACTTCTGTCTATTACATTAACTGTGAAGGCATTTCATATAAGATAAGCACCAAAATATGTCGTAGATTCAGCATATGAAATTAATGGTAAATGAATAGGGTCAACCCCAAGAGCAATTTTATCACCCTGTAATAGTCTAAATACCCCACCAGTGTTAGTTGTAAAAAATGCTTGATTACTTTTAGTATGATCAGGCTTGGATACATAGCTTTGCATAAGAATCCATTTTTCTGTTTTTCTGAACAGATAAACATAATGGATTAACATCGGATCAAGTCCACCAACATCATGTTGGAAGAATATTTGTGAGTATATATGATAAAAACCATATTTTGGTATTGTAATTATTCCATCGTCATACTTAAATCCACCAACTAAATCACCAAATCCATCAGCGTGTTGTAGATTTGTAACTAAACCTAAAGAAATAATAATTCAGATAAGTAATTATAAAATTCAAAAACAGATAGCTGTATCGGGCATGAAAAGTAGATGAAAACGAGATAAGGTTTGCTACTTCCGAGATAATTGAGATTGAAATTAACCAGGGTGCGTGTCCACTCAAAAATATAAATAGAACGACAGGGTTTGGAAAGGGGTTTCATAGAGAGAAAATCAGGGTTTTTGCACTCAATTGAGTTTTTTATTCGAGGATTTTGTTTAAGAAATGCACAATTTATGAGATAGACAGGGAATATCTTATTACAATTGATCTAACCCTGTTACCACCCTTTTTTATTATTGATATGTGATTGTGACTGCCCAAGCCCTAGTGTTTTCTGACATCTAACCGGAAGTGGTACTTTTTCTTTATGACGTCATGCGCAGAAAACTTTAAAAATATCTACGAATTTAATCATGTTATACATCAATCGATTTCAAATTTGAAAGTGAACCGTTTGGTTGGTAACAATAGGAAATCCTTTGAAGTTGCTGCAAAAACAAGTTCATTTAAGAAATGAAGATAACTAATCGATTTTTTTCAACTGGCGATTAATTTAAAATGTTAGACGTACATCTCTGCTGATATGGCCATGTATTTTCCAAAGTGTTGCACTCACGAGGGGTTCACCAGAGAGGGTAGGGTAAAATATGCCTTAAATTGCCGTATTATATAAAAACATTGCTCTTATTTAATATTTGATTGGAGTTGTACTACTTCCTTTATAGTTAATCAATTGGAAACAAAATTTTGAAACTTTCTTATGTAATTTCTATTAATTATGGCTAACCAGTGGAGCAGGGGGTTATGTGGAACGGTCAAAAGGAGGCAAATTCATAGAAAATATAGAACGTACACATGATTTTCATGTATCCTTTCAATTGTAGATAAACATTCGGAATAAACGCCAGGGGGATTAAGACCAAATTCTTGGTCTTAAGATTTTAACTTTTTCAATTTTGAACGGCTTTTAGCATTTCATTAAAAAGCCCTAAAAGTAGAATCATCTTCAATGACCCCTAAAACTGAAAACGGTGTTAAGTTGATAAAAAATACATTTGACACAGTTATTTTGTTGTGAGCAGGTTTGAACGTTAATGAGTGGTACTAATTACAAAATTAAAGTATTGGGTTTGTCTAGGAATACTTGGTCGACCATTTGCCCCATATTGGGGCCCATAACTGACCCTAAAACGGTCCAAATGTGCTCATATCTAAGAAAAATGTAAAACTACATATATACCTCAAAACACATTAATAAACTAATTGGTATATAAACCCAATTCGGGGGACTTTAGGCTCAAAATGTGCCCATGAATCTGTCACCCAAGGTGGACATAAAACATTGTCAGTGGCATTGTTAGGAGGCAAAACGGGGCTTACAAGGATCAAAATATGCCCATTTCTAGGGAAATTGAATATTATAGGCTGGAAATTTGATCGAATCGCATTGCCAAACGGACTGTTAAACAAATTTGACATAAAAAAATGTTAATGGCCAAATATAGGGGTCTTTAGGCGCAAAATGGGGTTCAAAAGGGCAAAATGTGCCGAATTTGGCCATTAGCAATGTGTTATGTCAACTTTGATTAACAGTTTACCAATGTATATATGCAAATTTCCAGCCCATAATATTCAATTCTTCTAAAAATAAGTGGGATTTTCCAAAAAGAATATTATGGTCATGGTCTGGGTTGGTTTAATCATTAAGGGTTTGTTCTGGGTCCCCAGATCGAAGTTACTCTCGTTGGTACGTTTGTATTATCTGATATATAAGGTTAGCAAAAGGGATCTCCCAAATGTAAAGATTAGTACAATAATCAAATTTAATTTTCATCGATTTTTGCATTGTAAGCACGTTTTTTCTTTAAATCAGTAACTATACAAATTTGATAAATGACCCATCAAAATCTAAGTTAGACCTAAAAATAAATAGCAGGCTGACAAAAAAAAGTGTCAATATTGTATACTTCTTTTTGCCGCACTCAGTATGTATGCGAATTCCCAGCAAATAACATTCATTTTTTTCTAGCAATTTTGACCCTTTTGACCCCCGTTTTGCACCCTTAAATCCTCAAAATTGAGCCATTAACAATTTTTTTTGTCAAATTCATATTAATCAGTTTCCCAATGTGTTTTGATGTACATATGCAGTTTTCTAGCCCATAATTTACACTTTTTCTAGAAATAAATTTGCAGTCTCCACTGACAACGTTTGTAGTGACAGACAGAAATTTTGGTAACAAAAAATGAAGCTTTTTGGGTCAATTGTGGGCCCTAAAAAGGGACAAAATGTCAACCATGCTTTCATAAACAAACCCAATACTTGAATTTTGTTATTAGTACCACTCATTATCATTCAGATCTGGTCACTACAAACGACTTGTGCCAAACGTATTTTTTATCAACTATCATCATTTTTAGTTTTTACGGGTCATTGAAAGGGATGATATTTTTAGGGGTGTCAATTTCTATTTCTCTGTTTGACACTTAGTATACCATTATCCAATTAACTGTTCCACTATTTACAACAAAAATAAAGTAAGAATATTTATTTGTTTAAGTTATTAAAAAAAAGTTTGCCAACTCGATAATGTAAAATGAGAGTTCCGTACATGTGTATTTCAATAGTCCTAGCCATGATGCCATTTTTAAGTGGATGAAATGCTACAAGCTGTTTAAAATTGAAAAAGTTAAAATCTTAAGACCCAGAATTTGGTCTTAATCCTCATCGTGTTTATTCCGAATGTTTATCTACAATTGAAAGGATACATGAAAATCATGTATATGTTCGATACTAAAATTTGGGCTATTTTGGGCCCATTTTGCCCAATTTTGGGGCCCTTTTTTGAGGAGCAAGACCACTATTACCTGTTAGATATCATTATTATCTATTATATTCTACAAAATTAGAAAAATCCAACGATTCAAACTACTTTATAAAATTAAAGAAATTGGGTCTTTAGGACTAAATATCATTGCTCAAAACCACATCAAAATTACTAATAATCTACATTTTTGGCTTATAGTTAGAGCTCAATATCTCATACTAGATAGTTTACAAACCTATATAGTATACACTTTCTGAAAATGGGGTTAAAAGCAGGGGTTACGGTGTTGTAAAATCGATTCTGACGCTTTAGCCCAGATTGGAAGTTGATAAAAAGCTCTTTTGATATGCTTTGTAAATGCACCTAAAGTTGGAGGTAGTTTTTACCTTGGTATTTCGTAAATAGAAAATAACAAGCAGATGTCAGATCATCAATATTAGATATTTCTGTTTTCTTAGATATATAATCCGAACAAATAAATCTCTCTAGTTCGATATAAACATCATCAGTGATTTGATGCTGAAAACTTAGTAAAGCCGAAATCAAATTTTCATTTCCGTTTGGATCTTTTTTCTTTTCAAAGAATATCAGCAGCTTGTCTAAGCACATTATTTCTTCATCATTGGTGTCTTCCTTTGCTTTTTGTTCTACCAGGTTATATAGCATTTGGTTCATATTTTTTGATCTAATTCGTTGTGTGAAAATGTCTCGAAACAAATATCAGTGACATTTTTCAGCAAAAAACGCTTCATTAATTTTCCTAATGCACAATCATAATTGAATTCACAATATTGTGCTCACTTAAACGATTTTTGTAGTCTTTGAATACATTGCGTATAGTGAAAACTTTACTATAGCAATCGCGCTCTTAAAACTACAAGAAATACCTAACAGTACTGATCGCTGTAACACAGAGGAAGGGTCATCATGGTCATCTGGTGTCGTGAGGGAGGTGTTATTATCGAGTAAATGTTCATCTATGCTGCTGGAACTGCAGCAATTGTTGATTGATTCCACTTGGGTTGGTGTATTTTGTTTTTCTGGTACTCTTATCACAAATGTATTTTTTCCAACAATTAGAAAGGGCGTACTTGAGATCTGGTTAGCTTTTTTCCTTTTGCTATTTTGGTTGTGTTTATACCTTTTTTTTTCGCGATATATTGTATACAACACGATTAAATAATTGACCCCTAAATCAACTAAATTTAAGTATTTTAAGTATTTGTTCGATTCAGCTTTGGCAAGATTGTTACACGAATTGATGATTCCTTGAAATGCATCTTCATCCTTATTTTTTGTCCTGCCAGTGGTAGATGGTTCGTGAAAAAATTATTTTTGTCAAAACAAACACAGTTTAAATTGAACATCTTTGGTTTCAGCTAGTTAGAAAACAGGTTCAAAAGATATATTCAGCAGTAAATGTAGATATACAGCATATCATTAAAATAATAACTTACAAAATCAAAATTATAAACGTGTAACAATATTCATCCATCAGTAACAATTATCATAATGGTAATATAACACACTTATGTACACAAAATGAACTTCTCATGACTTATGATTTCATACTATTAATAATTCATTCCTTGCATACAAATTGTTATCCTATTGAAAGTTGTTTAGATAAACATCTAATAGCGTACCGTGCGCGTGACGTCAGAAATGCAATGCATCACAGGAATGGTCGAGCAGTAGAAATATATTTTTTCATATATTTGTATATAAAAAGTGTCCAAACTTCAGTGTTATAGTGTTATAATACATAATAAACGAAAACAAA
>JAUKPT010005560.1:0-10358 GCA_032273505.1 Nanomia bijuga | reverse complement strand
GCTCAAGCACAGACATAAGGGAATATCATCGCTGAGAAGATAAAGACTGAGTTTGTGTCCATGATATGTAAATATATCATTCAATTTAAACACCCGTAAATTCAGAACATATAAATGAAAGTATCAATATAATTAATAACAAATAAATAGAAATAGTAATGTCTTAACAGTTCAAGTAGGTAGTGCAATGTCTTAAAGCCCCCAAATCAAATTGTAACAGTTATCCCAATCTGGATACAAGTAAAGATAGGTTTTAGCATTTAAATTTTCGACATTATTACCAGTAGCCAAGATCTATTTCTTATTTATATTATGTATTTATTTAATATGCCTTCCATCAAACACTCAAAATTTGACTATCGGTTTTCATTCCTTGGCTCAAAATATTTCCGTTTCATCATTATCATAGGTTGGTTGAAAAAGAGCACACAATTATTGCAAAAATGAACCATTTAAAGTATACACAGAAACAGGTCCACTCACGTGATATATTTACAATTACCAAAACTTGTCGCAATAGATGAATCTATTACTCAAAACCCCATAGCCCGAATTCTAGATGCATCCATTAATTACACCCAGCATTCTTATACCCTGATACCGTTACTAAATCCCTGTATAAGCACCAAGCAATTAAATTATTATACACTTTACATTACATATTCTGTGTAAATTGAACATAATCCAATAATCCCTTAACATTTTACGTAACGTTCTATCTCATGGTATGATGTAACCCCCAAAAGACACACACACCCACCAAATTAATTCACTTACTCTTTTCTTCAGGGTCCTTAACCCTTAATCTCTTACAAAACCGATTATCATTCGAAAAAGTTATCTAATTCTTCTAATCTGTCTCTCTCAAAAGAAATATAAACAAAGCGACTACATGTACACACAACAAGATAACGATCAACCACACTGGAATACAACAAAACATATAAGCAACTCCGTAACTATTTTTCCACACAACCAAAGATAACTTAATACAACATTAAATGGAACGACCTTATTAATATTTTAAAAATCCCTAAAACTCCTCAGTAATTCTTCAAATAACTTGCCTAAATGTGGCTCTCAAGCAGTCTCAACTGCAAACACACTTCCAAACAACAGAAAGAAAACCCACATGAACACTGACTTCCCCCCAAAAGACCCCTAGCTCCAGTTTCCCTGATACCTTCCACGCAATGAACACTCCCAGTACTTTTATTCCCATTTTCTGAATCACTCCATCCAAATATCAAAAATAAGGCTCACATGAACACTAACCTTCCCCCCAAAAGACCTAACTCCAGTTATTCTGATCTCTTCCACACAATGAACACTCTCACTACTAACACTCTTCCAACTCACCACTAACGGCTGATTCACTGTCCCCAAATAAATTCCTCACATCCTCTTCACTCACCCTTGTACCTGACTTAAATTCCTTCATACGATTCGCGTGGATCATCTCAATTTGCCCGGTTTCTCGGGATTTTATCATGAAGTTTACTATAGAATATAGAATATAGAAAGTAAGCATTTGGTGGCAATTATAAAATCTAAATTACCCGATGAGCTGAATATCAAATTAGAAGAATCAAAAACCGGCGATTGGACGGTCAGTGTTTTACGGAAAGCGATTGAGAAATTTATAGTAGCGAGAGAAAGATCGTGTCAGTTCAAAAGTAGTGTAAAACAATCGTTTCGGTTCGATAATGACGTGCAAGAGTCCGTTCAAAATTACGACATGTCGGGGGAAGGGTTGTTGTCCAAAGAGGTGAAGATTAAATGTGTGTTTTGTGAAGGTGCTCATTGGTCCGATGAATGCCAAAAATTCAAGTCATTGGAAGATCGAAAGTTGCAGATTAGAGGCAGATGTTTTATTTGTTTAAGTGAAAAACACTATTTTCGTGAATGTAAATCAGACAAACCATGTTTTCATTGCAAGCGCAGACGGAATCATAATTCTGCTTTGTGCCCCGATAAATTTGGTGATGGGTTTAGTGGTAAAAAAGGACGTAATGAGGGTGGTAATAGAAAGGGTACCGAAGAAGAATTAGTCGAATTTGGTGACGAAGTGGCGTTTAACATTACGAATGACGTCATAATGAAGACAGCGAGAACGACATTGCGAAATAAAGAGACAGGCGATGAAGAAAGGGCCAATGTTTTATTGGACACCGGTGCCAAACGAACCTATATCAATATGGAAATGGCCAAGAAGTTAAACCTCCGTTTAGGACCACCAACAGTGGTCAGAGTGAATACATTCGGGACAGGCAACACAAATGATATTCGAATCAACATGACGTCACTAGTGATCAAAATGAAAAATGGATGTAATAAGATTATACAGGCTAAGATTTGTAACACAATCACTGGGTCAATGGCGAAGCAAAAGATCAACGTTGAAAAGTATAAACATATTAGTAAAGATTTAGAGATGGCTGATGAAAATTTTTCTGAGAAGAGGAAATTTGATATTGACATTCTTATCGGAAACGATTACTATGACGACATTGTTAGAAGTGAAAAAATCGAGGTAGATCAAGGCTTGTATTTGATAAATTCTACTCTAGGTTGGATGTTTTCAGGTCGTGTGAAAGGGAACAAAGGGTTTGGTATAGATGGACAGGATATTGTTTTTTTGGTTGAAGATGATGATGATCAACTGAAGAAGTTTTGGGAAATTGACGCCATCGGTATCCAAACCAAAACTGAAGAGATAGAGAATAATGAAATACTTGAATTAGTCCATAAAGATTTGAAAATCATCGATAATCGGTATCAAGTGGGGTGGCCTTGGAAGACTTCAAAATATGAATTACCAGATAACTACAATTTAGCAGAAGCCCGGTTAAAGTCGTTAATTAATAAATTCCAAAAGGACAGAAAATCTATGGTGAAGTACGATGGTATAATCAAGAAGCAAGCTCAAGATGAAATGATTGAAGTTGCCGACAATCGAAGGGAATACCTGGATTCTGATAATGTTGTAGTGCATTATATTCCTCATCACATAGTGAAGAGTGGAGATGATGAGAATTCGAAATTACGTATAGTCTTCGAGGGGTGTGCCAAGACACACAAAGGTAAATTAAGCATCAATGACTGTTTACATAAAGGAAGAAATATGGTTAAAAACCTTGTAGGAGTATTATTACGATTTCGTTTGAAAAGAGTGGCATTAGCAGCGGATATAGAAAAAGCATATCTTCAGCTGGAATTGAAACCAGAAGACCGAGATGTCACCAGATTTCTCTGGGTCAGAGATATTGATAAACCATTTTCGAAGGATAACATAATTGAGTATAGATTTTGCCGAGTAATATGGGGAATCATCAGTGCAGCATTTCTTTTAGCCTGTGTGATTACTTTGCATTTATTGAATTATAACAGTGACACTTCAAAAGATGTAGAAAATAATTTATACGTTGACAATCTGATAACTGGAACCGACTCTACTAAGGAAGCAATTGATTATTATATTGAGGCGAAAAAGATCTTCAGAGAAGCTTCGATGAATATGCGTGATTGGGCATCCAATGATGAAGAATTCATAAAACACGTGGATGATGCTGATGTATGCAGAAGCAAGATTGTCAAAGTATTAGGAATGATATGGAGGACAGATGAAGATGTGATGTCATTATCAAAAATGAATGAACCACATGAAACTACGGTTATAACGAAGAGGGAAATGTTAAAAAGAATTGCATCTGTGTATGACCCAATTGGATTTGTAGTTCCAGTCGTGATCAGATTCAAAATAATAATGCAAGAGGTATGGAAACAAAAGATTGACTGGGATGAAGAAGTACCAAAGGAGTTAATAAAGAAATGGGATTACATCAAGGGCGACTTGATGATTTTAGATACTATCAAGATAAGGAGATATATGCAGCCAAGTCAAAATGGAAGATGCACTTACGAATTAATAACATTTTCTGATGCTTCGAGTAAGGCATATGCAGCTGCAGTATATTTACGAATCGTTAGTGGTGATTCAGTCAACGTTTATTTAGTATATGCAAAATCTCGATTAGCACCTATTAATGAAGTTTCTATTCCCAGGTTAGAGCTGTTAGGGGTTGTAATTGGATGCAGAGCTTCTCAATTTGTGGCAGATCAGTTAGGTATTGGAGATATTAAGCAATATTTGTTAACAGATGCAACTTGTGTTCTTGAGTGGTATAAATCGAAGAAGATTTTGAAAAGATTTGTGAAAGATAAAATTGAAGAGATAAGAAAATGTGACATAAGTATTGGACATGTCGAAGGTGAATGTAATCCTGCAGATGTTGCTACTAGGGGTGAATCAGTTAAAGATCTTCAAAATGACAATTTATGGTGGAATGGACCAGTTTGGTTGTCTAATCCTGATTTTGATTTTAGTGAGAAGACGTATTCTATTACAGATGCTTTAAACAAGGTGGTTGAAAGTGAAGAAAAGGTTCAGGTGCTTCATGAGATCAGCTTGGTTGCAGCGAAAGAAAAGGTTGTCTCAACCCCATTGGATATCAACATAGAAAGTATATCTGGTTATTCGAAGCTATTACGTATTACTAGTTGGTGCTTAAGATTTATTCATAATCTTAGGGAAATAATTGAGCCATGGCAAGGAGTGTTAACTGTTGAAGAGTTGAATGCAGCTGAAGAAATGTGGATCAAATATTCTCAGCAAAAAAATTTCCCTGATGTTTTCAAAGCTATCAATTGTAATAAACGTAACCAATTAGTGAGTAATTTAGGAGTGAAAAAAGATGAAAGAGGAATTTTAAGATGCGTTGGAAGATTTCAAGATATTACTGGTGCTCCGAAATTATTACCTAAAGATGATGCTGTTACTAAAAAGGTCATAACTAAAGTACATCGGGAATTGCTTCACACCGGTTTATCACAGACGTTGTCATGCATTCGAGAAAATTATTGGATTATTCAAGGTCGTTCTGCAGTTAAAAAGATAATCAAAATGTGTTTAGTGTGTAAATTTTGGGATGGTGGTGCATTCAAAACACCAATGTTCGCTCCATTACCTGATTATTCGAAGAGTGCGAATATCACTCCATATACATTTGTAGGAATTGATTATTTAGGGCCAATTAAGGTCAAATATGTTGAGGAGTCGATCAAAACATGGATTTGTTTATTTACATGTGTTAATGTACGTGCAGTACATTTGGAATTAGTTGAAGATGCTACATGTGCAGAGTTTTTAATGTGTATGAGAAGATTTATTGCTAAGAGGGGGAAACCTGAAATGATAATTTGTGATAATGCTGGGCAATTTACACTTGGTAATGCTGTGATGGATAAGATATGGAAAAATGTAATTAGTGATCCTGAAGTCGAGAACTATATTGCAAACAAAAGAATACGATGGAAATATATTACTGAGTACTCTCCCTGGAAAGGGGGATTCTATGAAAGAATGGTAGGGTTAACGAAAAGCTCATTGAAGAAGTCACTGGGCAAAAGATTGGTGACGAGCACTCAATTACGTACGTTATTATGTGAAATCGAAGCAGTAATCAATACGAGGCCTCTCATGTACTTGGATGATGATGTGAATTCGAAAAGGGCAATAACTCCTGCTGATTTTATTTGTTCTGGACGCAGATGCGGTATTCCAGATATTACATTAGATTACGAACCCAAAGAGACACCAGTTCAAGAGTTAATCCAGAATTGGAAAAAGGGTCAAGAGTCATTAGATGAATTCTGGAAAAGATGGAGTACTGAGTATTTACAAGGATTGAGATCTAGACATTCATTACAGATGAAATCTGTCAAGGGTGAAATTGAGAGAACACCGATGGTTGGAGAAGTTGTCATAATTGAAGAAGAGTATATACCGAGGGGCAGATGGAAGTTGGGAAGAATTAAAGAAACGATGAAAAGTGATATGGATGGTGTTGTTAGAGCAGCTCAGATTGTTACATCTTCTGGAAAACTTATCAGACGTCCTCTCAGAATGTTATATCCATTGGAGTATAATTTTAATGATCTTGATGATAGGAAAGAATTAAATAAAAATCATATAGATGATGAAGAATTAAATGTAAAAAATCTCGAGAAAGATTTAGGAAAAATCAAGATTAGACGCAAAGCAGCAATTGAAGCAGAAAAGAAGATGAAATTGCAGTAAAATAGACAATTTTGTCAGTTGGGAGTGTCAATTATTATCGAACTTATAGTTAATGTAACTGATCTACCAATTGTTAATGGCAAATTTAATGACTTTTCTGATAATGGTATACGAATGCCAGTGTGATGAAAACGTTTTATTTTCATAGGAAAAATGGCAAATATGTCATATAAAATTTGATTTAACGATGTAGTTAACGAGGTAATCTTTATGCCTCAAATTTGTAGAGATATATTTATTTTTGATTACTACGAAGAAAAAGATAGAAGAATGTTATGATGAATTATACGAACGATGAAGAGAATTAAATTGTATTTTTTGTTGTATTTTTTGTTATATATTTTGGTTGAAGCAGCTAATTAAGACTTTTTTTGACACCAATAACCCTCACATTTAGGCCATTTTGGGCACATTTGGCCATATTTTAGGACCAAAATAACCACCATCTTCAACTTTAGGCCATTTTGGGCTCATTTGGCCATATTTTAGGACCAAAATAACCACCATCTTCAGTAAGATATCATTCTAATGTACCATATTCTACAAAATTATAAAAATCTAGATATTGTCAGGGATGAATTCCTAAAAGAGAAGATAAACCATAAAGAGGATTCTAAAGCAAGAATTACTGCAGATCAAGCTGATAGAGAAGCTTTAATAAAAGCATTGTGTGATACAATCACAAGTGGATTCGAACAGAGTTATAAGATGTGATAATATTAGATGGCATAGCCGTCTTTTACCATATTCATTGACCAAAACAAGGAAAAGTTCTGGTAAATTCATTCGCCTCATAACAAATTGGTTTCACACGATGAACGTAAACGGTAGATACATTTGTATTAAACTGAGAGACAGCTTTCAATCCCCATGGACCTCTAGCTATTCCACATTTAACCATTTGTTTGAAGCATGCAAAGATAACAATTTGCACTTGGAAAGGTGGACGAAATAAAACACCGAAGATGACCAAAGTCTAATACTTTTGTTTCGACAAAGACTAATGTCAATATTGCCAAATAACTTTTGAAGGACAAGGATTTCAACTATTTTTTACCTGCCGTCCAAGCTGATGAACTTTTGGAAAAGTTCTTTGGCAAAACTCGTATGTGAAACAGGGGGAATTTCTTTATTGATGTCATTGATGTCGTTGCATCTGCAACAAATCTTCATGCCAGTGAAGTGTTCCAAGGAAAAGTTGCAGAAATAATTGAAGGCACTGAGGGTGCGAGGAACTATCGAGTTGATATTATTGTATGGGGAAGAACAAAGGATGAACATGATGCAAGGTTATTTGAGTTTTTGTTGAAGATAAAAGTAAGTGGTCTGAGATTGAATAATAAATGCATTTTCCGAGCAACGAAATTGTCATTTCATGGTCACATTATTTCGAAAGATGGAATTCAAGCTGATCCAAATAAAATAGTTTCAATAATGGAGATGCTGATTCCCTCGAACAAGAAGGACCTCCAGAGATTCTTGGGTATGGTGAACTATTTAGGAAAGTTTATCAAGAATCTAGCTGAAGTAACTGCACCGTTGAGGAAACTGATGCAGAAAGATGTAGAATTCGCACTAATGGAATCACAACTGAATGCAATTGATCAAATCAAGAAATTGTTAACAACAGCTCCAGTATTACGATATTATGATCCAAACTGTCCAATTCGGGTGCGCCCAGATGCAAGTTCAGAAGGACTTGGAGCTCTTCTTGAACAGTTAGAAGAATGAGAATGGCGATCTGTTGCATATGCCTCAAGATCTCTCACAGATGCAGAAAAACGAGAAAGAGACACTATCAATAGTATTTGGAGTTACACGTTTTCTTGAATGTGTATATGGTAATAAGTTTCTAGTTATAAATGATCATGCACTATTAAAAGCCATATTTGAAAAGTCCATTGTGTACTCTCCAATTCGTATACATTGATTTCTGCTACGACTCCAAAGATATGAGTTTGATTTTCAGCATTCACCAGGCAAATTGATGTTAGTGACTGATGTGATAAGAAACTGTTGAAGTTCCAGGAAGAAACTGCTGCCGATCCGGTACTACAATTGTTAAAGAAATATACATTAGAAGGATGGCCATTAAACAAGAAGTTGTTAGATCCAAAAGTAGCACCAACATGACATTGTATTTCATAATGGTATCTTGTTGAAGGGGAACAGAATTATAGTACCTTTATCAATGCAAAAGGAAATGAAAAACCTAATCCATCAGGGTCATTTTGGGATCGAAATATGCAAAATGAGGGAACGTTCATGTTTGTATTGGCCAAATTTAAACAAACATATAGATGATATGGTAGCTAATTGCAACACATGTTTAGAATTTAGAAATCGACAACCACCAGAACCAATCCTCGATCATGATGTACTTGAAGGCCGATGGATAAAAGTTGGCACTGATTTCTTCTCTATGTTTTAGTTGTTGATTATTATTCAGGGTATGTTGAAGTTGCCAAATTGAAAGAAAAGAAAATATTTTCACATCATCAAATGGCTGTGCTGAGAGGGCTGTTCAAACTGTAAAACGTTTACTAAAGAAAGCCATGCTGGATAAAGAAGATCCGTATCTTGCACTCCTTGTACTCAATTCTGTACCCAAGGTCAAGAGAGATGGGTATTCGTCAATGCAGCTGATGTCTCGAAAGGTGGTGAGAAGTAATCTACCTTGGTTAAATCAAGTAGAAGATGATGCTGTAGTAAGCGGTCATGCAACTATGCAGAAAAAAGGAAGTTCTTTACCAGAGATAAAGCCTGGTTCTACAGTTAGAATCCTTTCTGAAGAAGGGATCAAGAAACATAATTGGGCCAAAAAAGGAATTGTCACAGAGAAATTGGATCAACCACGATCATATAATGTGATTAATGAAAGAGGTAATATTATTCGTCGAAATAGAACACATCTGATCTCTACTACTGAAGAGTTTCTTTAAATCAAGATATAACTAGTGAATCAAATGTTGTGAATGTACAGTAGATGGTGATCAGGAAGGTTCTCCAGATATGCAAGCCAATTTAAATCCAGAATGTGAATCAAATGAACAAGCACTTCCAACTTTCCACAAAGATAACAACGAAACACTTTTCGAGAATAACGACACGTAGTGGAAGGACAACCAGAAAGCTAGTGTATCTAAATGATTACGAATTGTGATTAATGTAATTATGGTGATTATGAATTTTTGAAATATACGAAACAAAAAAAAAGAATAATTAGTAATGCTTCTCTACACGAAGGGAAAGATGTTATGATGTTGAATTAGTAATGCTTCTCTCTATGAAGGGGAAGATGTTATGATGTTGAAATGTTTCCCAGAAGGGGAAAGATGTTATTATATCGTATTTATATATTTATTATGTGGTTTACTTGCACAGCTTATATATTTTTATGAGTGTTAGGAATATGACCACTAGCGTTGTACATGTACATGCCGTGCCGTGGCTCTACACGACCATATTGAATATCTACTCATAATGACAACACCTTGTTATCTTGCATCTAAGGGACCCACCCTGGCCTAACACAAGAGTATAAAGGGTTGCAGATAGCTTTTGGTAGAGCTCTCAGTTCGCGGGCAAATATTCTTATTGACAACCTTGCAAAATCTAGACCATATATTATTTATAGACTGGACTCACAAATGGTGGTGAGTATAGTATACCACAGTCAAAGGATGGATCCGATCCAAACAAATCTCGCAATACGATTTTGAAAGACGATAGTATCTTTTAATCATCATTTTTACAATTACAATTCATATCTTTCAAATTTGCCACAAATAACAGGAAAAGACAGTTACAGTTACTTTTGTCCTACCCACCAATAGATAATATGCTTAATATAAGAACTGAACGTAGAAACAGCGAGTATTGTGAAACATTAGAAGCACTCACTGTGATGTGGAGTGGCAATTTGAGTATGGATGCTGCCCTATGTAAAGAATAAAATAAAATTAAAAATTGCATTGTCCCAATATCATTGTAACCATAAATTCCAGACATCATTCCAAGAACATAAAATAACATTATTCACTAAATCAATATTAATAATTCGCAGCTTCCACAACCAGCATTTTGCATTTCGTAAAATAACATTTTGTCAAATTACTTACAATGTGAGACACGAAACTAAAATAATCGGATAACTAGCATTGCACCTTGTCTTGTGACTAAGTCACGGTCAACTAGAATGACACAGGTCCATTCGCTG
>JAUKPT010005559.1:0-10359 GCA_032273505.1 Nanomia bijuga | reverse complement strand
TTACAGCAATAGTTTTAATGACCAACTCACATAAATTGAATTAGACCTAACAAAAGTGTTACGTTTAATGTTACCCTAACTGTGTAATTCAATCAACTTGCAAAAGAATTATGTTTCTATGAGATATATTTTTCATTGCAAGTCAGTTATTTCTAGTTTGATTACATTTCCATAATCTATACTAGAAATGTTGTTCAACTTAGATATAACTGGATTATGTAAAAAATATTCGCACCCTTTTTTCAGGGTGCGAATAATCGGAATTAATCGCTAATAGCGAACCGTTTTAGGGAAATAATAACGAACCAAAATAATACTATTTCTATAAAACGGCGAACCAACCTTTCCAATAATCAGTAAATATGTTTGCTATGTGCAAAAATTGAGAGCTTTGCTCGACAATTGACATATTAAGAAAAAACTTCAGAAAATAGGAGACCGTTATAAAATCTTTTTTTTGCACCCTGTTTTTGCACTTCTAAATGGGAAAATATCTAGAAGTAGATGTAACTTTAAAAGTTTTAAAAATGACTGATTGAGTTTCTATCCTTGGAAATTTATTACTGTATATTTTATGATGTACTTTGTCCCAAACTTCTATTCCCCAGCCATTATTGGGAAAAACTCAGCAGTGTCGTGCTGGGAAATGCTTCCCTAGTTTTTGTTGTATGACGTTAATCCTTAAATGAATGTATTAAGGTCGAATATATGTACCTGTAGACAAAATCCAACCTACTTGGTTGGAAAAATTAATGTAAGTAGTTCCGACTAGCGCAAAACCCATTAGTCCATCATCATGGTTGGAGCAATTTTCAAAAAGCATAAAATTAACCTGATATTTTTTTTTGAAACATTGACACTTGAATAAGTCTTAATTTTAGGATGAGTAATCTCAAAACAATCTCAAAAAAATGTTTGTTTAGCTTTTACCCTCTCGTCTTAACAGACAACCCTTTTTATGCGCACTTGTCTTAAAACTTACTATGCATGAAATCAATCCTATTCTACCCCAGAGGAAAAAAATAATTTTCAAGGAAATAAATCATAAGGGAACGTCCGAAAATAGAATTTGTGTGAGTTAGCGGACAAATTTTGGATTTTGTCTTCAGATTTGCGCCCCAATAAAATATTGCTGCTGTTGCATTGTTCGCCCTTACCCTTGGTGATGGGGTGGGGGTAGCCAATTTTGATGGTTGAGTAATGTTTAGAATTTAGGTAGGAATTATTTCATTTGGTGGGATTTTAAAAATACAGGTGCGGGCTCAATACATTTAGAATCAAAAACTCACTTACATTTCTAAAATCATATTTTTGTAAATTACAAAGAGTCAAAATCTTTGGCGTTTTGTGCTCAGAGCTTTTTAGAATTTTAGAAATTTCAGGGTTAAATTTCATATATTTCATTAGCACTCTCTTTAAAAATTAATCAAATTTGAGCTCAGGATAAATTTCTACGTGGGTTTAAGCCTCTTGAATTTCAGGTAGGGGTTATCTCTCTAGGTGCGAATGAAAATTCTAGGTAGGGGCTCATACCCCAGTCCGAACTATGTGCTAAACTAAAAAGTAAAACTTACTCGGGTGATAAAAGAAATTGCAAGAACGTTGACAACTCCTTCTTATTTTGTTTTTAAATGGTATAATATATGTTTAAAATTTGACGAACTTTAATTTTTGACCCCTTTTCGGGACCATTTTCCCTCAAAACTGCCAAATTTGTGTTTTCCCGGCCTGAATTTTTGGGCTCTTTTCGGAAATGCCATCTTAGGGTTATAAGTGATTAGAAAAATGCTATGTAAACATTCAAACCAAATTTGCACAAAACAGCCCATGTGCTAACTGACCTGACTATATCGACGAAGAGAAGAGAAAATAGATCGTTTATTAGCCACTCCGCCTTTTTCAGATTGACCGCAGATTGACGTTATAGAATTTCATAATATTTCTTTAAATGAAAGTGGAAATTGAACCAGAAACTTTCTACGTAAGACCCTCTTTCAAGCTTCTTATGTTAACTGTCCGGGGTTGAATCAACTTCTTTTATCGATTGCAAACGAGCTACTTTCACTTGTATTATTTTCGATAGTATTTCATAAGAATGATTAGGTGCAAACAAATAGACCAAGTAAACACCTCATCACGAAATATTGAATTAATCACATGTTGTGATCACCATAACAACCAGAATACAAAGAAATCATCACACGAAAGTTTTCTGGAAAGAGTCGTGACGTCACAGATTACTGCATCATAGTTTCGAATAGTTATGTGGTGTCACGTGATACTTGGCTAATAGTTGAGTTGAAACTTCTTTTGTTGTTTTTAATTTACGTCAGAAGAAGAGCGCAAAGATTTCGTAGTTTCGAAACACGGTTTTTCTAGATGTGAAAATGAAACGTATTTGCTTCTTTTTCATTTGTTGAATAGAAAAAGAAAAAAGAAGTTCGAGTGAATCATCTTGATTTTAAGTCTTGTAGGCGATACGAGAGAAATAGCGTAGAGATTTATTGTTACAGGCACATCCTTAAGCTGTACGTGGGTGCTTTAGTAAAATAGTCTATTGCGACAATGAACCACCTACAACGAGCTTATCAATAAGCAATCTACGCAAAAAATCTCATTCTTCTTTTCTCAAACCATATTAGTACTTTTAAAAAACTGCTGAATGGTGTAATTGCATATAATTATCAAAAGCTGAAGTTTCGCTTTTTAAGTAGAGAGATCACATTTTTTTTATATATGTTCAATGAATGAATATGTTGGATGTATGTGAGGGTGTAAGAGCGGATATTCTTAAGTAGGATTGATTATAGAAAAAGATTGGGAATCAAAATGTTGTGAGTTGAGAGAGTTTCAAGCAAGTTCTGTTTTTCTAGGAAAGAAATTGGTGTACAATATTAAGGAAAAATTACTATCAGCCATGATTGGATTACTTACACAAAATCAATTTTCCAAGATTAGGGCCTTATATGTAAGGCCTTAATCAAGGTTAATTTAGGGTCAAAAATCGGATCCTGTCTATAAATAAGATACTGAGAAATACACCATTATCCGCCATTATCTAAAGTTTAAGTATATTGCCCCCCCTCCAAAAAATAAATAAATATATTTTTCCTTTTTATGACAAAAATGTCAAATGATGAACAGACGCTGCTCTATTTTTTGTTAGATTAGGGTCTGTATGCAGCTCTAGAGCTTCTGGCCATTATTGAAAGGTAGGACGATGTCCATCCTTTTTTTTACACTAGTTGTCTTCTAAAATACAATGACCGTCTTAGTTTCACACACCTTTCTATCAAAGAGAAACAAAAACCTTAATACGATTCCAGATCTAACCAAAAATGATGAAAACAATACTGCTAATGAAATGTCATGTATTCCATTGTTTGAATGTTGAATCAAGCGAATTCTACAAATAGAATATATACTTGAGCATTGTTGGCAGTTGGAAATACCATTAGTTCATGGCAACAAATTAATATAAATTGAATAAGTGGAAAAAAAATTATCCAATGGCATTCCTAAAAATACAATTCAATTAAGATAGAAAACACAATAATGTTCCAAATAACCATCCCCCTTTTTTTGAAAATATTTCGGACTCACTAGCTCTTATAATGTATAATGTTGGTCTCTGTTTACTAATTTTCCATTTTTTGATTAAAGTAAACGAGAATTAATGGAAGAATAACTCATATAGAATTTAATAGAATTTCTATTTTTCTGACATCCGATGAATTTTTGTTATTGTTTTTCAGACCTCCTCACTCTCATGATTTGTTCGTCAAAAATTCACGGTGCCTTTGTCACTCTCAGACGGGTTTTTAAATACAAGTCCAGCCTAGGCATATTCATCCTGAAGGTTGCTTTGTATTTATATTTATTAATTTTTGCACTCGAGTTTACCATCATAATCCCTAGCCATTGACATTACATTCGGTTAGATTTTGCTTAGTGAATGTGAATTTATTTAAAGAAATCATTAGTCTATCATTCTTATCCATTTGACAAGTGACAACATGCGCCATGCGTCATACTTCATACTTGGATCACACCAACCCAACATGCTTGACCACATGTTGACGAGAATATGATTATTAACTTTTATAGTGCTTGGCAGAATTGTATAATGATTTATTGCTTTCCCAACATTTCCTTGTCTAGCACAAATTGCTTCATTATGTTGACCAACTTGTTAGTAAACATTTGGTATGGATTGCTGCTTCATTTACATTCATCAGAATAAGCAAACGTGAAGATATTTATACGATCAAAATAACTACAGCAATGAATAACATGTTAAAAAAAAGTAAACTTCGAAAACAAGACTTTAATTAGTTGGATAATACCCATTATCAGAACCAAACTGACGAAAAAGAATCGACTGACGCACAACAAATCTGAAGATTGGCTGGGAAGCAACTTCTAGACTGAAACATCAGAATCAGAATTACAGACAGCCACCTTTTTTTAGAAGGGCTGATAAGAAGGAATTTTCAATTAGATAGTATATACTTGAAGGGCGTTTAGTTCTTCATTTGGCACAATGTGAAATTACGACGTATCTTCCTGCCATCATTAAGCTGTTTATTAATCAAGAGATTTTGATCGAACGCCAGGTCAAATGTAAAAAATTGTTATACCTCTTTTGTTTGTTATTTTTGCTACGTTTTCACATAATTTACTGATTATAATTATTCGAAAGTATTGTTTCGTTTTTGAAAAGAAAAAGCAATTTACTAGGGAGTGTTCTTCGTATCTGCTTTCATCATCTTGAAGAGAAACTGCTTCGCTAGCCATATTAGAGCAAACCAAACTATAATTAGATCATTAAGTCTTTTGAATCACACTTTCGAAATATAACTTCAGTTTTAGTAGAATCACAAATACTCGCCGACTGCGACGACTTGATTAACACCTCTCTATGTAATGGTTGACAGACATATTCTTCATAGGGCTCTCTGTTCTAACATTAAGGGATGATATGATAATGATCTTCATTTGAGAAGTGGTAGTAAATCAGGTATGTGTTTGTTTTCAGTAGAATATCAAAGTGGTTCTCTTCGATGTGGTCAATAAAGAAAAATTATCATCTGCTTTAAAATGCTAAACTAATCTGATATTGAAGATACAGTGATGCATCCAGGCATGATTTGGACCGGTAATGGGTGCCGAAAGAAATTCGCCCAATTTTTTTTGTTCATTTGAGTTTTATATGAAAATGTATAAAAAAATTATAAATTATAATAATTAGCAGCTAATATACTGTAATAGCTACATACTTTATTGCTCATCTTTTCCGTGAAATCCACTATTAATTCGGTGTGTGTCTATAATTTAGATGATTTTAATTTCGAATGTATTATTTTTCGGATTTAAAGAAATGACTGCTAAACAGATATTTTCAGAGAATCTGGTATAAAGCACAAAGTTTGCAAATAAAATCAAGAGTCTCTTATAAACTCTCACTGGGCAATAAAAGTAGCTCTTGAGCATTCAGCTTTGACTTAAATTTCACCGAAACCTCTTCATCGTGATAATCTTAGTATAAGGCGCCTTCGAAAGGAAGTTTTTTTGAAGCAAACTTTGACCGAGTTCGAAAAAAAATTAAACATTTCTTCTTGTAGAGTATGAGTGCCAAACAAAGCACGTTTCTCTCATTTTTCTTTATTATGCACATATGGTTGCAAATATTTTCATAATATTTATCGGTTTCTAACATGTGTGCGTAATTGAAACGATGAGAAAGAAAAGAAAGTTGTGCTCAAGTGAAGGTACGGTGTGAAAAACTCATTCTCATCCCATTAGTTTATTCCATATACCCATGAATACCCTACTTTGGATTTTTAAAAACAAGGTTCTTTAATCTAGTGACAGATTAAAGATTTTAGATGACTTTCATTTATATTCCTTGCTTTTTGCTTGCCCAAATAGTTGTCATAGTAGTTATAATGATTAGTAATGACTCACCTTTTTATTTAGACTTGTTATTCCTATATTTCTGTGTTTAAATCTTTGTTCGTCGATTATTTTTGAGAAAAGTCAATTTTGAAAAAATGTTCAGTGAGGAAGAAAAACACCCTGTTTGTTATCTCCTTTTTAAATGCGTTCTGCGAAACATCGTAGTAGTCAACAGTTTTCAACAAAAATTCAACTTAAACTTCACTCCTAATTGAAAATCTAATTGTCAGCTTGCAATGATACCACTCAGTTATTGCCCTGATGAATTGGTGCTAAGATACGCCATAGTATTTAATGGTCTTTAACAAAAGCATCAATTCATGCCTTAGAATTCGTCAATAAGTCGAGATTCCTAGAGAAATCCGTATTCAGAAAACCGTTAAATTTAACGTTTATAACTTGAAATTCAAATTTAGAACAGAAAACAGGCAAACTAGTTAACAAACCTCCAAGAACACAGCAAATCCAAGTTTCCAAGTAATTCATATTAAATTCATAAGAAACTCCATAAATGTTTACATCAAAATAAGGTCCTTATCTCTCATCTCTATGCACCTTTCATTGTATCTGTGCGATGCGCTAGTGGTGGCTATGAGTGAAGTATCGAGTGGCGAATATTCTTGATAACCCACAGGTACAGCGGCGTCTTCGACAGCATAACCTTCTGATCGTCGCATGGTCATGGTTCATGCTTTTTTTACGCTGAAAATCAACGGTAAAGTACTTTCAACGCAGCCTTACGGACTGCGGTATTAGTTACTAGTATTCCGGATTTTCCGCGCAAATGCGCAATTTCGGATAAGATTTTTCTCAAGTATTTCCATGCAAATGCGCAAAAGCGTAAAAAGAAGTCTTTTTGGCGGTATGTTGCGAGTTCTTTTCACCTAATTGCGCAAATACGCAGGTGCTTGAAGATAGACTGGAGTTTAAATTGCCTCTTTGAATATTCAGTGGTAGTTGTCAGAAGGTCATTTCAAGAAGACGGTCGTTTCAGGAACTTATTGTCACATGTAAGTTATTCTTTACTTTTTAACTTTTCTTCGAAAATCACATAAATGATATATTCATCGTAGTTTAACTATCATTTCTTGGGATATTTGGTATTCAAGGTTAGTTGTTCTTAAGGATACTTCATATAGCTTACGGTTGATATGTCTTGAAAGACATTCTAACTACGGATTTAAGAATAACTCAACCTGGATTATTAACTAAAGATTGAGAATATAATGAAAAGCTGCTCCTCTTATTCATAGTATAGTTATGCAGTGGCGCACATAAATCGTTCAGGGGATGTAATAATTCTACTTTCCCGACCATGTATTAATATACCGACTTAAAAAGAAACTGTCGTACCGAGGGATGAAAATCAATCAAATTTATCGATGGTCTGGTATTAAAAATTTTAAGCAGTAAATTTGTCAATTCTGTTGGTAGTCTGGTCGGTAATAAAAAATAAAAAATCGATTTCCCAACAAAAAGTGCTGCAGAAAGATTTACGGAAAGTTTTTTTTTAATTTTTACCAACGAGTTTGCAAAACCCCTCCTACACCCCCGGTTGGTTCGCTACTGTAGTAATTATGTTTAACACTTACAACAGTCTGGGGATTGTACAATCGGATATGCCCCGTGTTTATGTGCTCGTGACAAATTAAACTTTCCATCGGAGGAAAACTGCTTAATTAATATATTTCAATTGCAAATAATCATTTTTTGGTAATTTAGGTAAAATCCTGGATTTCACCTTGGGAATTTTCCCAATGCCATTTTCACACTTGAGAAGCTATGATTGTTTTAAATCAGTACCAGACATTCGAAATGTACTTGAAAATGCGTAAAAAATCTCAATTTTGTCTGAAAGACGAATTGTTTTGAGAATAATTTTGTGCGCAAATTTTTCACATCTGTAGTCACTATTACTTCTCATGAACTGATTTATGTTTTTTTAATAGTCACTGATAGAAATTTTTAAAAAGTGCTAATAGATGCTATCTATCTGCACACCGATTTGATTGGGTTAAGAGTTAAGAAGGGAAAGGAGATGGCGAGTTTAGTATTTTTCAACCCACTTTTAATTCTCAGCTCACTCTCGGTCACGGAATTTTAGACCGTTTTTCTTTCGTACAAAAGAATTTGACCTTATTGACTAAACCCATTTATTCTGGTTCACTGAACTGCCGAATAATAATCTATTTTAGAATATCTCAGTTATCATCTGCTTGTGGAAAATACGTGTGGAGAAGCGAATAATTTGTTATTGTTGTATAGTTTTTGATAATAAAAGACATTAGCTGAAGGCACACAAAAAAGGGAAACGTTTATTCGGGAGCCGTATTTCCATTATTTTAAAATAAAGAATGGGTTGTATTCTATACCCTTATCTAACCTGTAAAACGTGACTCTTTAGTCGATACATGTGGGAACCTTTAGTGAACCATTAGTAAGTTTGTTTATATAGTTATGAATTACAACTTATGAACACGAATCAAGTGTAGGCAAGTATCCACTTCTTTAGTACCAAGAAGAAGAAGAAACTAACGTGAATTAGTTTGAAAAGCTTCTCAGAAATCTCGATTCGTTTCGTAGAGTGTGAAGTAAAGGTATGTAAGCATAAAACCTTTAATACACGAAAGAACCATCAAATAACTCAAAAAAGTTAGTTAAAGAACTAAATTCATTTTTCATGATTTAGTGGTTAAAAAGATTTTCTTAGTAGTCTAGTATAACAACTATATATAATTCACGAAATTTTCATTGTTTAGTATAAATATATAGTTTTTGTTCAGTATTTCAGTCCGAGATCGGCAATTAGAACTGTTCCCTTCACAAGATTTAATTTTAATTTATCTAAGTTAGTTGCTTACGATCTTACATCTTTTTTTTTATAGATTTAGTTGTCGAATTTATTATATAAAAATCAATGGAGTTACCTCTTGAAATAATATCTTTTCCAGTACCCTGTGAGGTGGCTACACTGGTGAGAAAATCAGACAAAAATCACCAACCTGCTGAAAAAATTTTTCAAACATTTTTTTCAGACTTTATTCCGGTTATTCTATATTTTAGCGCGATGACTATTGATTTATTTGATCAAAGAAACTTGTACCGGGGCATTGAGAAATTATACTAACTATATCATACTAATTCCAGAGAATTAATTTCTTCACGAAACAATTTCCGTTTAAAGCACTCTGAAAACATAACACACCCAACCATCAAAATCTTTTGTTTTTTTTCTACTGATGATATGTATCTATTTTATAATCAACGCAACTCAATATGTTAACATTTATCGATAGGATTCACTAAAAACACATTTAAAGCAAAGGACAAAAATCTAGAGATTTTGTCGTTTTTTCTTTTTGCATCTGTTTGTGAATACTGCGCGGTATTCGTTACCAGTTATCTTGTTTCGTTGTTTTGGACGGCCATTATGGAATACGGTTTTTTTTACTGCGTAGAGAAGCATAAATGAGCTGCGCATCGCATTCAGCATTAGCTATTGACAATAATACGGTAAAAAGTATATGCTTGCTTAGTTTTTATTTTCACGAAGAGAAAATCCAACATCAGTTTAACAAATAAGGATTTAGATGTAAAAGTTAGATAAATTTATTATTATTCACTTGATTGGGAAATAAATTAACCAACTATTAGATAGTTGTGAAAAGAACCTGTTTACTCATTGCACATGGTTTATAGATCTTAGTAGGCTCAAGGAATAAATTTAGAATAAAGTTAGCATATTTATGGGCGTAATAATATTAATCGAACATATAAGGGGCATCTTGCTTTGTCTTTATATGTACATCATGCGTTTATGCATTAGCCAGTTAAAAAAAGTAAGAGCTGCTTTGGGTGGAGTTGTGAGAAAAGACCGCGTTCCTTTCGAAATCCGCGTTATAACTATTAGGCATGATGGTGACTGCGTCTCTGAAGAAGCGTGATCTGCGAGTAAGAAGTTTAATAGATACTTAGTGATATAAGAGCTTGTTCAGTAGACTAAAACAAGTTTGATGAGTTAGTCGATTTGAATCATGGCTAACTCCTCACGGAACATCAAGATAGAATATTGGTTATTGGGTTTTAAACAGAACATGGACAAACTTACCTTTAAAACACGGTACGTGTTCGATTCTACTATGTATTTTTAGAGGTAGTTCAAAAGCAAAAAATCCTTTAGTTCCTCTAAGTTTGAATGAATCTGTTGTTGTTTTTAATTGCGACTCTATTGTCACGTTATGATAATATATACACATATAGTTGATTTATATTTTTTGACATTAACCCTATTTTACATGGGCTTTTTTTAGGGCTTTTTTTAGCCCCCCCTGCTATATCACGAACCAACAACCCCCTGATGATGAGACGATGCATACATATAGACAAACTATATAACTATAA
>JAUKPT010005558.1:0-10359 GCA_032273505.1 Nanomia bijuga | reverse complement strand
TTTTTGACTATTCCTGTTTGTCGCATTCCTGTTTTCTTTGGTCCTGATTCTTTCCGGAAAAGTCTCCGAACCAGTTCTTTCTGATCCTGTTCTATGGACCTGTTGAGATTCTCCTGATCCTGATCCTGATTAAGATACTGAACTTGTTTCTGTTAAACTATCGTAAAACCAGAGACTGACAAAGTAACGATCACCATCCGGTTATTTTTATGTTTGTAAGTTTCATGTCCAAAAAGTAGGAATAAAGTGTAAAATGAGAAATCTAGCAGTCATTATTATCTCAAAAGTCTGATGAACTCTAATGTACTCCTATTCTTTTTCTTTTTAACAGATGTGAAAGCGGAATGGTAAGTTCGGATCAACATGTGTTTATTTACTACATTCCTTAACACCAGGCGTCAACTGAGCGTTTTATGTCGGGCTTTAGCGACACAACTTATGCCACAACAAAGGTTATGTTGCTTAAACCTGCTATAAAATACTCAGTGGTTACTAGGCGTAATGCACATTTTGTGAACAACCATTTTGGTAAATCCCTTTACACTATTTGATACTTATTGCATCTAATTGTTGTCCTCAAACGATAAAGTGCTTGTCTCAACAGATGCAAGTAAGTTCAGTATGTTATTATTATGGTAAAGTTACTTTTCTTTGATGACATCTATATATAGACGTTAGACTGCATAATCCTGAACTATCCAAAAATAAACCATTAAGTTCCAGCCTGACTACTACTTCGCTTTGATACCGCGTTCAACCACATTATCGTTAAAACTAAGGTGCTAGTATAATGATATGGACGTAATTTGGTCACTATCTACTTTGGCCTTCTCTCTCGCTTAGAACTTTTTTCTATCATTTCAGAGCTTTTTAGTGGAATACTCTTCTTTAATCATAGGAGTTAAGAAAATTAGCTTGAGCCTTTACGTACTTGATTTATCAGAATATCTCAACCTAACTTTTTTAAGTTAGCACTAAAACGTTCAAGTAAAATCTGTCGTGCATGGGTTTTGCTGTACATTTATTGTGTTCTATGTTTGGTTACATTTTTGTCAAGGTTTTGAAATATTGCACTGGTTCATTTTTGGTATTGCGATAGTAAGCCTTATTTTTGTGCTTTACTTTGTTCTGACTTCTGACCTCACTTTTAGTCTTATGGTTCGAACAACATTGTTCTTCAAGAACAAAATAAGTGCTTTTGTTTCTACGCACATCACATCAAATGCTCACTTTTGCTAATCCTTTAAGTGATTAATCATTTCGTATGCATTGCCGATGAAATTTGGTATTATTTCTGGATGGTTTTAATAAGAGTTCTTTTGAACATAAACCATAGCATATGTTATATAAAGTATCTAAAGCGATAGCCTAAAGCTTAAAAATCATAACTTCAAAACGGATGTTTCACCTACTGCCTCCATCAAATTTACATCAATCTTCAAAATTCTTAACAAATTACAAATGGCTACACCATTTCTTTCTCAATATGGTTACAACCTTTGAGTACAAATCACTTTTATCCCCTTGCTAAGTCAGGTTTAACAACTCATAATTCTCATACTTTAAAGTGTTGCTAAGCAACTAAGCAATGACGTTTTGATGTTTTTAACTTTCTTGAATAATTTATTGTAGCTAAACCGAACAAATGTATAATTCAGTTGTGAGAAAAAAGAGAGAAAAAGTGCTGTTGTTTAAAGGTCTACTGTTAATACAGTGGTAAGAAACGAGTAAAAAGGCGTTGTATATAACCAAATTACTCTTATATGTGTTTATAGGCGTTTTATGTGTTGATGTAAGTGTCTTTTCTCTCAAGATGAACAGGTGCTACTTTATGTCAATATCTTTGTCGTTACCAAGTGTTAATGATGGTATTTTTATTAAATTGTTTTAAACAAATTGTGTGAATGTTTGTTTTCTATTATCTTCAGGCTAAACTTGTTTTTTCGCTTGATGTGTTTCGTCTTTTTAAAGAAAGTGTGTTGACAGATTTTCTTTGAAATGACATCTTCTTGCAGACACAAAAATAAAAGAAGACAAATGTAGGAATTGTTGAAAGGAATATGTCACGCATTCGTCTCAAAGATAAAGCGAACTTCTATTGCTTAAAAAAGAACTCGTGTTTAAAATTACTCAATAAAAGAACATTTCAGAAGCAAAGTGTTACAGGTACCACTACCAGTCAATAGTTTATACAACTTTGATGTACTATCTGGTTGTACAGAGGTTAAGTATTTCATTTGAGTTAAGATATGATATGGTGAGGTGATGGTGAGTTGAGGTGAGATGAGGTGATGGTGTTTTTGTAGTTCGTGAAGTAAATGCTGATTTGATACATCCTCGATAGTATATTTCATTGTAGGAAAGTGTATGTAAATGATAAGAAAAGTAAGGTGTGTATTAATAGCTGATACCTCGGTATTATTAGGTTCTCCGTCAGTTACTGGGTGACAGCTCTATTCCATAAACAAAATCGTAGTTTTGGTAATTATTCAGCATTTCAGGTCAAAACTTATTTCAGACATTTAATCGCTATGGATAACAAGATTACCATTGTAAACCATTGGTGAACTTTTATTTTGACATATTTTACTTTACTGTGTTCATAAAGAGTAACAATATTTCTATTCATTGGTAAATAATTCAATATGATAGATAAAAAATCCTTTTATAGATATAACATTCATCATATGGTGTGTACAAAGATGAGACGAAAATATTCAACGAAGGAAACATTTTCAATCGATGTTCGTACTTTATGTTATCTGATTTTTCTTCAGTTCGTATGAATTATTTCATCAAATAACATATGGTGAAAAATTCAAGTTTCTAATCCTTGTAAAAACCTATTATCAATCTTTAGGTAGAATTATATCATAGGAGTTCATGGAGGGTTGTTCAGCAAATCGTCGTAGGAGTCATCACAATGCTTCAACTAGTAGATTTTTTTTTTCATGATTTTTATCCATTTAGATGACATTCCCGAGGCAGTATATATTAAGCTTTACTAACGGGGATAGATCAACATTTACGACACATACAACATTTAACATTTAACGGAATCCATTGCCGAATTTAACGCACCAAAAGGGACCACTTGTGGCGGACATTATTTCAGTGGTTCACTAGAGGTTCTGAGTTTTAATTTAAGTTTTAAATTTTGACATTTTCAAATGAACCAATCAGTTTCTCCTTAATGTAATTTTCAACCAATCAATAATCTTAGTTTGTCAATTCTTGTTATGATTTCTTATCCAGTTTATATTTTCACTCTTACAATCTAATGTAGTTTCAGTCATAATGTTTTCTAGATATCACCTTTTAACTGTTATAACAACTTTTTGCTATTACCTGCCAATGTGTTTAAAAGTACAGGGTTGCTGTAAGAGAGCTATTTTACTTCATTCTTTTACTTTATTCAGAGGAAACTGAAGAAAGCTTTATGAAATGATTGACGAATTCTATTTATGTAGAATCTTTAATGGAACCATCTCTGACAACTTTTATTTAAAAATGAAGCTGTAAAAAGTCAAATCTGAGAAAGTCCAAAAGATCAAGATGTCGTTGTATTTTCTGAGACTCGAACCCTGTGTAAGATTTTGATTGGTCGAATGGTAAGCATCATCTTGTTGTTTAGATTTTACCGGTAATAGACAAAAAGTATAGGCTATAGCATAATTTTGTTAGAAGGTTTTCGAAGCAAAAGCCGATGTTATTTTATACGCAGGTTTTTATACGCACATGTTCCTATGTATCCAAATCCGATTAAGAAATTCCAAAATTTCAAAAATGTTTTTGCTTAGTTTCCCTTTCATCTCCTTTTTAGATTAAACACCTATAGTAGAATAATGGACTACGAGAACACATTGACTCAACGGGAACGAGATGTTCTCGAAGAATCGTTCTCCCTCTACGATACTATTGGAGACGGAAAGATCGACATATCGTTACTCGGTGAAGCATTGAGAGGGTTAGGTCTCAACCCAACCGAAGGTGACGTGCAAAAGATGGTCAAAGAATTGGATTCAACGGGTTCGAAACGGATCACGTTTGAAGAGTTCTTCCCTATCTATCAATCGTTCATGGCTAGAGGTCCGCCACGCAATGTTGATCCCGATCGGTATTCCAGCTGTGCATCGGATTTCATGGAATGCTTTCGAGTTTTCGACAAGGAACAGAATGGTACAATTTCTATCGGTGAACTACAATACGTTATGACGACGTTAGGGGAAGGGCTCTCGACAGAGCAGGTAAAAATGCTTACTCGTGGCATCGAGGGAAAAGACGGACGTGTAGATATTGAAGCTTTTGTTCATGCCGTCATGGATGGTTGATTTGAAAAAACGATGACTAGATATGCTGTTTTATTGGTTAAAAATTAAGTGAATATTTAAAAATGTCAAATGGTGCATCTTCTCAACCGATAAAGTAGCATTTCTAGCCATAATTCTGAAGATCCCAACGAACAGTCGGTCTCACTTCCTTTCGTGTTCGTTCTTTGAACCCATTTTATCTACCGTGTTAATTGTGACACGTGTGGAATTCAGGTAATAGGTAATTAAAGTACCAGAAACATGTATGTGAATATAAACTGATACCTTAAAGTACCTGGTTAAAGAACTATTCTGAAAAACGCCTGATGCTCATTAGGGTCCGTGTGTTAAAAGAAACGCAGGGTGGAGAAATATATGAAGAGGGAAGCTGTTGAATTGTAAATATAGAATTTCATAGATTGTTTATTTCTTGTTAATATGGGTTTGAATATATATGAATATATATGAATGATTGAAGATGCAGAGTTTATATCGTTTCAAATGGACATAAAATATACTAAGAATTAAGGCCCGTAATAAGAAAACAGAAGTTTATCGCCCCCAACACAAATATTTTCAAAAATATTTTTTTACGGGCCTAATGTACTACTTGATTTTGTGATTCGAATATAAATTTAATTGGGTAAGAATTAGACGAAAATATACTTTATAAGCCTGTATGTCTAAAACGCGTCTAATTTGAATGAAAATGCAATAGACTGTTGATACATGTCTGTCAAACCAAAACAATTCAATTATTCAAATTGCCATAGATTATTCATGACCCTTCACTACCTCTTTTAACTAAATTAAGAAATTCAATTAACCATGAGTCCACCCTCAAGTTCTTCATGACCAATTGACCTTCAATTAAATTATTGAACGGCCGTCAGATCCCTAATGCGTACACGCCTATTCATCCCTTATAAGTCGTCGACCAGCAAGAGTCTGACTTTATTGTTTGCTAAGACCTGTATTAAAGTCAATTTGTTATTTAGGTTGCGCTATCAAGTCAGTTATGCGGCCTGGCCGCACTAGGTTGCACTTTGAGTTAACTATATTTGTATACTGCATTCAATTGTATGCTTAAGTCAATATAATGTGTATCTTTATTTAGTCAATTCTGTGGCTAGACCGTACTATGTTGTTCTTTGAGTGTTCTATTTTGATTGTCTTAATCTTTATTGTCCCTGATATGTTGTTTGAAATACTTATTCTAATCATTCAAAGGTCGTGTCACCAATGACATGAAATGTATTGTGTTCAAAGACATCGGCTTAGTCAATTTATTGCTTAGGGTGCACCATTAATTTGTATGTTTGTATCTCTATCAAGTGAATGTTATGGCTAGGTCGCGTCATGACCGTGTTTATTTGTGGTCTGAAATGCTTTGGTTAAAGTTCACCTTTTTGTGCGTCTCCTATTAAGTCAATTATGTTGTCAGGTCGCGCAATAAAGTGAACAAGTTGTAAACGTATTGCTGTACCTGTCTTGAATGATGTTTTCAATCCTTGTTTATCTGAGTTACTTACAAGGGCATGACATTTTATGATCGAGGGGATGAAATAAATTGCCCAAACACGGTTGTTAAATTGTTGTGGTTGGGTCTCCCTGCGGTTGGTTCACTATTGGTCTCATTATTATTGAACCATTTATAGTACGTGTTTTCTGTACATTATGTTATTGAACTAGTGTATTTGTTGTTCTCAATTTTAAAGAAGTGTCATTGTGTACATTGTGAAGAACTGATCGAAATTCAAGGTTCACCAATCGAAAGATGAAACATATTGAATATCTGAAATGTTTTGTGGTGAGCTGAGGGGTCAGGGATCGTGATAATCAAGACACAATAATTAGCAGAAAAGCTATCTCATGCGTTTACCCCTTTTGTCTATTTATTGTCATGCCAATGATTGAATTCTTTAGTCCAGAAACAAAATGATGAAGAAAGATGGTTAACGGTTAACCCCCTTGCACACTATGTTAACCTTTGAAGGCCTTACACCGCTCCCTGTTCCCAACTGTTTTATCAGCTTTGCTAATCCTAACGCGTTTCACGTTTTAAAAATTCTTCTTCACGAATTTTCCTTTATTTCCAAAGTGGGTTTATACTGGAAGATTTTCACCCGTAAGTTAAGGTTTTGTCAAACGACTAAAACAACCGGCACAAGGTTAGGTAAGCAAGATTGAAGGCACACATTTATATATTTACCCATCTCATCATCATCGTCACATACCGATGATATAAAAATGAGTTATACCCGTTTTAGGGGGTACAAAAATGTAAAAATATTTTACATAATCTGAATCTTTTCATCTTTTTAAATCTGAAAATGGAAAGAAACCTGGGATTTCCATGGATACATCTGCAAAAATGACCTGACCCCAACATGTCAACCTTTCTCATGGTACCTTTGATTTCAGTTTGTCGTGATGTTATTGACCATTTTGTAGCATTCTCTTTGAATATTTTGCATTTTGGTATTGCGTCTTTGTTACAGTCTGCATAACACAGCTGCATAACACAGCATAACATTGCATAATACTGCATGACACAACTGACCGGAGAAACTTGCCTTGGAACTTGCCTTGGAACTGCCCGGTGATTATTTTTAATTTTTTGACTCGTCAGGTGGTTTTGCCCAGTGATGGAATTGCAGATGATACAGAAAACGAATTTGATAAATTCACAAATAATGGCGCCAGAAACTTGATATCCAGTGGAAGTGTTAATTAACAACATACAACCTATCCCAAAAATAAAAGCATCATATTGTTTGCAAACAAGAGATACATGGTGTACATGAAAAATATATGAAAAAATTGTATGGTTTGCTAAGTTTGAATTTCTTCTTCCCGAGATAATTAATTTGAAACTTTGAACACTGATATCATTTGATCAAAATATGGCAATCCATTTTTTTCATCTTCTTTCCATGCCCGATCCAGTCATTTAATTCGTTTTTAGAATTTGACATTTTGAAAATGCATTTTAGACTGGAATGGACCAAAATTAGGCGAAGCCCATTTACCAAGATTCAGGGTGGCAAAAAACTCATTAGCGCGGCAGCGCCGCTGACAAGAAGGAAACCATTCTCACACGAAGTGGGAGCAGCCGATGTATTTTCTTTTAGATATATAATATCCTAGTAAATTATTTTTAGCTTGCATTATGTTATGATAGATTTCAAGACCAAATTTACCCGAATTTTCATATTCCCTATGATATTCGGAAAAAAATCTTTCTAGTCATGGTAGATAGGAGACACGAAAATTAGTTACTTATATCTTCGCTGACGCGAAGAAAAAGGTTTTTTGCCACCCTGCCAAGATTCTTCACAAAAACTGCAGTGGCTCTCTCCGATGGCACAAACCATTAAATACGGCCGGTCTAAAAATTGACCTTAAACTTTACAGAAATTAGGTGTTAACTAAATAAAACTAAGATTATCCCAATAACAAAAATATCTTTCAGGGAGTTTTATTATTTTTTTTCCATATCACGCCCTAGGAACATGCAAATTGTGATGCATTAACTTAATAAATTCATAAATATTTCACAATTATTAAGAACTGAATTAATTCTTAATGAAATAGGAAGAAGAAATTTGCGGGAAATATTGATTATTAATGATTTTATGCCGTGAAAACCACTATAATAAAAATCAATGGCCAAAATGACGAAAAAAATTGATTGGTGGTTAATAAAGAAAGAAAGGAAGAATATTAATAAATTAAAAGTACATTTTTGGCGGTTAAAAAGAAAGTGTGGTTTTATATTTGCTGTGAAGAAAAAAAAGAAGAAAAACTTTAAATGATGGATAATATCGAGTGCAAAGGCGTTAAAACTAATTCAAAAACTAAGAATGAAAAATTGTCTGTTATAGGTCATGGCTAGCTTTAGTGGGCCAAATATGTCACTGGCAAGCTTCTTAAAACCTCTTCAGAACAGGAATGGTTAAATTTAACTAGACAGTATGAAATCGGAGAATAGTTATATCGTCCAGTGCATAAGTTAATTTGGACTAGTCAAATATTGATATGGCCGGGTGAGCAAAAAAATAAGAAAACCTTAAAGAAGAAGAAATACATTTTGAACACTCGATCAGATTAGAGACTGAAAAACCCCAAAAAATATGGCGGCATTTTCTCTTTCGGCAGTAAAGATTTTACATCTAACATTGATCTATGTGTAGGAGGTACACAGGGTCGCACGTTTAGTGTCTGTTGAATAAACATATAGGTGGAAAAACGTCAAGCAGCAGATTCCATCGGTATCTGTCGGCAGCATTTTCTCTTTCGGCAGTAAAGATTTTAACATCTGACATTGATCTATGTGTAGAAGGTAAACAGGGTCGCACGTTTAGTGTCTGTTGAATAAACATAAAGGAGGAAAAACGTTCAGTTGAATATACCATCGGTATTTGTTGGCATTTTCCCCTTTGGCAGTTAAGTTTTGAACATTTTTTTTGAATATGCAGAATCATACAGTTATAGATTCTAATTGTACCAGGTGGCATTTTAAAATTACGAAAGCAAACTTTTATTCAAGCAAAACGCTGATTTTCCACATTCAAAGTAGTTCTTATCGTGACTGGACCCTTAAATTGATTCTAATACAACAACCTTTCGAAATAGCGTCTAACCTTTCCCTGTTTCATATCCTAGTCAACGATATATTCAGGAATCATATAGATATAACATTACTCATCAATTAAATCATTCAGAACATCATTTATTTGAAGTCGTGTTAAAATTAACCTGATCAGTCTTGGTTAATTTTGCATACCGGGTGCGCCAAAAAAAGGTTTACAAAATTGATACTATATTGCTATCCAGCTATTCATTATGAAGATACGAGCTAGCTGACACTAAAAAGAAGAAGGTTTAATTTAAGTTTTGATGGGTCATTTTTTCAATTTGTTCAAAAAATGAACTTATAAAAAGTGTCAAAAACCGATGAAAATGGGATATAAGATTTACAGATACTTTTATGATAATTTTGCAGTTAAAACAGCTTGGTGCAGCATAACAATTGACATTTTGTGATTATGGTTAAGCAAAAACATTACAGAAAATCTCAGTTTCCTTGATGTGATAACATCTGACGAAGCAAAATTTTCACTGAACTTAAAATTTACATCTTTAAATTTAGTAGAATATGCCGAGTATGCAAGTTTTCATCCTGATGATTATTATATGGAATATCTGTAGAAGGATATTATGGTTATGATCTAGGTTTGAACGACCAATGGATTATTCTGGGTCTTCTGGTCGAAGGTACTCTCTCATGGGTACCATTGTATCATCCGATATAAGGTAAGACCTTTCCTTATTCAGTCTTTATCATGTATAGCTGGAAAGCAATACAGTGCCTATCTTGTATACCTTTTTTTGCATACCCAATAGTTATGGTTCGTCGAGTTGAATTTTGGATTAAATATATTTAACTTGTATTAGTCAGCAAAATGTTTTTCAGAATTCGAAGACTAGTTTAATTCGTCTCATAGGCGTCTTAAAAAAGGACTATCAACTTCCATTCTCGGGGAAACTCGGGTTATACTTTAAGAGGTCTATGATTCGTTTAGTTAAATTTGACCAATCACTCTGTCTGGATACGGCTACATTACATCGTACATGCCTATATTACACAATTTGTAATAATTACATAGTAGCCATTTACTGACTTGAAAAAAACTTGTCCCTCATTCCCTTATTTTTAAGAAAGATGATTTGAACTTGTCTTCTTTTAATATAACGAAAGGACAAAAAATGATCGAGGCTTGCTATATAAGATCCATTTTATGACGATCTTAACATCCTTTTTTCTGTATCTTTTAAACTTCTAAAGAAATAATTTAAAGTGCCGTTTTCAATAAATTATATTTTTTTTTAACTCTAATTGATCAAATATTACGTGTCTTAAATGTCTAGATCATGGATTTCCTCAAACACCATATTCTATAAATCTATGACATATTGGCCATATATAAGACAAGATGATTAGCGATATTAGAACAGAAAATAATAAAACAATATATCTTTTTTT